>CAKNYM010049592.1:24928-42276 GCA_932195095.1 Andricus curvator
CATTTTTGTGTACAATAATTTTAATAAATGGTCTGGAAGAAGTCGATAAAATAAGGTTTTTCCTTAAAAATTCATATATTTATTGAAATGCATGATTTGTATATGAGACAGCATTTTTGTGACATATATACTGAAACATACAAACGAAAATCCTTCGGCAGAAATCCCTGGTCATACTATGAACATAGATTTAAATCAAAGTATTACTGTTGATGCAAGGTTATCTCTATCAAGGCTTCAACTATATATATCCGAAACAGTGAAGGTACATGGGTTAGCTTTCGCAGGTGACAAGATTGTTTTGGCAGAATCAATCGAGGACTTGCAAAGAATGTTGAATAAACTTAACACAAGCATGAAGAACATGGGCCTCAAATTTAACGTAAATAAAACAAAAATCAGGGTGTTTGAAGGAAAAACTGAGAAAACAATGTGCAACATTGTCCTAAATGATGAGAAATTAGTACAAGTTGACAAGTACGCATATCTGGGTAGCATATTCACTAGTGACGGAAAAATAGATGGGGAGTTAGATAGGCGCATAAATAAGGGTAGCAGGTTATTGGTAGAGCAGGGTCCATTCTCACAAATAAAAACATATCAAAAAAAGCTAAAATGGCCATACATAATTCCATATTCGTACCGACTGTACTATACGGTAGCGAGACATGGACCTGCCAAGAGAAGGACAGGAGTAAAATTAACGCGATTGGCATGAAACCTCTTCGCACAATATGCGGAAAAACACTGATGGACAAAGTTCGAAACGAGATAATCCTCAAAGAATGTGGTGCAAAAGAGACAATAGTTTACACATGGGAAAGAAATCAGTTAAGATAGTTTGGTCATCTTGAAAGAATGAAAGATGAACGACTGACCAAACAAGTGTATAATGGGAAAGTAAATGGCAGAATGCCCAGAGGTAGACTGCCGAAAGAATGGTTAGAATCTGTGAATGAGACACTAATCCAAAGATACATAAGAAGCCATAGAAACACGAGAGCTTGCATGAAAAAATGCATGGACGTGAAGAAAGCTAGAGTAGTATGCCAGGACAGAAAAGTGTGGCGACAAATAGTTTGTAAACAGGGTGACAATAGAGTTAATGACGTCTGAAACAAAGACCTTGGATACTGATGGGCCCAAGTGAGGAACCACACATAACAATTTTGTGAGTCTCTTCACTTTAGGTAATCGCTAGAGAGATTGATCAGCAACCTGGTTCGGAGCAGTGTTGCAGAATGACCGTGTCATTCAAATAAATAACACGACGATTCCAGATCAATCTAAAATATCTATACCTAACAACTACATACCTATCCACCGTATACCTATATACCCACCTACACACTACTACTTTCCAACCGAGCAAGTCACGTACCCCGAGAGGGAAATGGCTTAATGGTATAATTATAATAGATAATAATAGATTGTCTGTTTCGGACACTGGTAGAATTCCTAGTCTTCATTTGAAATCCATTGGAAAATTTCAAGATTGATAAAATAGCGGGACTTTTGTGAACATATTGAATGACAATTTACTTAAAACCCCCAGCGTTATTTTTCTCTTGGTGTTTTTCTAGATTCGTCTTAATGTATATAAACAGTATATTCCATGATAGTCTGCCATGTGCCCGTATCTTAAAAAAATGCAAATTTTTTTGTCTAGAAAAATTGATTCCTCAAAAGAATTCTAGAAAAATGTTCTTTGACATATATGTTACTTCTATCTCGCGTTCTTTTCAAAATGTTTGCAAAAATATTTATCAAATCCCATGACATTTGATTTTTCCTCAACAATGCGATCTTATAGTGTTATAAAAGAAAACGAAGAAAATAACTCAACACTTTCAACGACTTTGACATTAAAAGTTTTCCATCAAAGTCGGTATTTTTGATAACACATATTTTAGCCTTTGGTTTAAAAAATATATTATTTGGCCATATCCGGACGCAGAGATCAAATAAAATTGATTTTTAAACCTGTAGACTTAAAAAACGGTTGATAAAAAGGTGGTTTCGGTTTCGTCACATTTCCTGATGCAAAAAACCTAGCATATTCTGCATTTTCGGTGTTTGGATGCAATCTTCCTACTGATTTCGTCGTTTAATTATTATGTAAAATTATGTAAAATTAATAATTAGTCATGAAGAAAAACTAAAAGTCAAGATTTTTATTGCTGCACTGGTTTTGGTATAATTTCAAGAACTTTCCGAAAATGCATGCTTCACCACACGGGCGAATATTTGTGCTGAAAAAAAAACCCTGAAACTTTTAACGAACAACCATTTGAAAGTTTATACTAAATTTCGCGGCGTGATCATAATTTGTTAAATTTCGCGCGTTTAACTCAATGCCAAATTTGGGAAATTAACGAGAAACATGAATAAATATTGCGTGATTGCTAAGTAATCATAAACAAATATTTATTCGTGAACTGAAAATTTCTGCCAGGCTAAGAATACGGGATTTGTCGGTTATCAGATTCAACGTCAGATTCCAAAGCAGGGAGCTTCATTTTACGTATATTTCAAAATTGTAACAAAAATTTCTTTCATTTAAAATATTTTCACTATAATAAAATTAGATAACTTGGACAAATTCTTACCAGATTATTATTAAAAAGCAAATAACTCTTAATAATGTTATCATAATTAAAAGATGACGGTTATATTTTAAAAATTAAAAAAGGAGTATATATAGGAGATTATTTATGAAGTGAACCAACGTAAAAAGCCGAAATTCTCCGATCGGACTCAAACTTCGGCAAAGTGTAGTCCTATTGAATGAAAATTTATGAAAATAATATTTACAAATATTTACCGAGGGAAAGGAAATGAGATTTTCGGATTTCTTCCAAGTTCACTGCAAAAAGGGATTATTTCAGGGCTTCAGCGATTTATTAAACTTTTGAAATAAATCATAAAAAATGTTGTCTTCTACAAGTCAAAATTAGAGAAAAACAATATTTTTTCAATACATTTCTGAAGTTCAAATATTTACTTTTTCAACGAATGATTACGATAACGAATTAACGCACGCCACGAATCTCTTATTTTTAGCTTCGCAGAAATTTCCATCGCACGGTTGAAAACTTCGTATGATTATTCAACGATTTCATAATATTTATTCGTGGCCTTGGTTTAGATACAAAGAGTATGATGTCCTTTTGATTTCTAATATTTAAAAAAATTTTGAGAACTTTAATGTTTAGGAGTTTTAGGAACTTAATTTTAGGCTTCCGTTTTCGGTACCGATCGTGATAGAACTCTTTTGTGTCGAGTGTTGGTTTTTTGGCTTTGGTGAAGGGAATCAGCGTGTGTGAATGCAGAAAGGTCAGTGAGTGCGGAGATCAGGTGTAAAGAAAGAAGGGTGAGTGAAGGCAAAGGTGTAAAGGGTAAAAGTAACTTGTGAGAAAGGGATATTGGAGCGTGCAAAGTTTTTGAGCTTAGGAGTCGAAAAAATAGTTGTCGAGCAAGGGGGGGGCAAGAGGTAGGCGAGTAAGGAACGGGAAACGTCGCGGAGCACTGGGTAGGTAGGATGCCGACGGTACGAAGCCCACAAACGGGTGCCAGAGGGCAACAGCTACTGGACGTAGAAGATCGCACAGGACAGCAGGTAGGGGATGAAACAAGATCTGACGAGGTTGAGAGTGTGGTTAGTGGGGAGAAGGGGGAAGTTGACAGTAGCTGCGAGGAGACGTTAGTGACGCCGAACAGGGGAGGAACGGCGGAGAGAAGGGAATCAGGCACGGGCCATAAACGCGGGAGACCTTCAAACTTACAGCGCCTCAACAAGCTAGGTAGCGCGGGCTCAAACAGGAGTCTGGATGAATGGCAAAAAAAGATGAGCGCGACTAGCAGTGAAGAGGAAGATGAAAGAAAAAGAGAGAAATGGGACAATGAATTAGAAAGGGACAAGGAAAGGAGGAAAGTTAGGACTAAACGGAAAACACCAGACAGAGATAGGGGGGATGGAGGAATGTTTGAAAAACTAGAGGCGTTCATAAACGGGTTTAAAGGGGAAGCAAGGAAGAGACTTGATGATATTAATAGGGATATGGATAGGCAGGGGAAAGACGTAAGGGGGGAAGTGAGAAAAGTAAGAGAAAAGTGGGATAAACTCTGGAAAGAGGAGAAAGACAAGGTATGGGGTAAACTAGAGAGCATAGAGAATAGATTGAGAGAGGTTGACGAACAGAGAAATAGTGAGATAAAACAGTTGGAAGAACGGGTGAACAACTTAGAAATCAGGAATGAGCATATGGGGAAAGAAACAGAGAATGCGGAAATAGAAAAAGGGAGTGATAAGAACGTGCAAAATGAGAATGAAAGATTGAAGCAGAGACTACGTGAGAGTGAAAGGAGATTGGAAGGGGAAGAAAGGGCAAAGAGAAAGAATAACGTAGTGGTTAAGGGACTGACAGTGGAGAGTGAAACAGGGGAAGAGGAAATCGAAAATCTTATGAGAGATATTGGAGTCCAGGTAAGGGTAGAAGGAGTTAAGAGAATAGGAGGGACAAAGGAAGGAAAAGAAGGAATGTTTATAGTGAAAGTAGGGAGTGAGAAGGAGAAAAAGAAAATTATGGAGGAAAAAAAATCACTGAAAGGAAGAAGGTAAATAATTGAAGAGGATTTCGCATGGAGAGGGAGGAAAACGAGATGGCGAATAAAGCCGAGGGCATGGGTAGAGAGAAAAAAGGGACGCATGGTATGGATACTGAGAGACAAGATATGAATATATGGGGAGGAATGGTTCTGGGACGAAGAATCATAAGAAATGAGGAAAAAGCAAAAAAGAGTTGAGAAAGGTAGGAAAAAGGAAGATGCAAAAGAGTGTATAGATAAAACAGAGGGGTTTCCAAACGGCAATGCAGAAGAAAAGTGAGGGAGATAGGTGAGGGAAGGAATGAGAAAATCGTGAGAATAGCTTTCTGGAATGTGTCAGGCTTGAAGAACAAGAATGAAGGATTTTGGAGGGAGTTAGAAAAGTGAGATGTGATTATGATGAGTGAAACCTGGGCGGATGAGAAGGACTGGAAGGGGAGGAAAAAGTTGTTACCGAAAGGTTATGTGTGGAAGATGCAAGAAGCAAGAAAGGAACACGTTAAAGGGAGAGGGATGGGCGGCATGGTCTCAGGGATGAGAAAAGAATTGGCAGTAAAAGGGAGAAAAAAGATGGACCAGGATAAAAAGGATGGAATAATGGTAAGAAGGATTATAATTGAAAAAGGCAAAATAGCGGTGGTTTGTGTATATGGAAGAATAGGGGAAGATGAAGGTTGGAGAGTAATAAGGTGGATGGAGAAAAAGAAGGAAGAGTTGATTTTGATAGGAGGTGACTTGAATGCATGGACTGGCGAACAATGGGCAGGGATTCGGGATGAAGAAAAGGAGACTTATATAAGGAGCTCCAAACGTAGTGAGACAGACCGGTAGGGGAGGAGGTTAATAGACGTAATAGGAGAAACAGGATGGTTTTTATGTAATGGAAATATAAAAGGAGATGAGGAACGAGAGATCACATTTATAGGTAAGGGAGAAACAGTAATAAACTACATCCTGGCGGAAGAAAGAGTGAGGAATATGATAGGGAGTATACATGTGGGGAATGAGATAGGGTCGGAGCACTTCCCGGTAATAGCTACACTTAAAGCTGGCGTCCGTAAGAGCGGCAGAGGGAGAAAGGGAAGAGGGGAAGAAAGGAACACGAAAATGGGAGTCTGGGAGGTAGATAATTTAAAAGATTTTAAACAAAAATGGAAAAGGGGAATGTTAGGTATGAAACAGAGGAGGTTGTAGACTCGTTAATTGGAAGGTTGAAAGGGTCGATTGAGAAGGTAAGGGATGAAATAGGTACAAAAGAAAAAAGAGAACAGGGAAAGAGAGGCTGATGGGACGAGGAATGCACGGAGAGTAAAGACAGAATGAAAGAGTGTGTAAGAAAATGAAGAAAAGGGGAAACGGAGAAGGGGGAGTACAACAAGAGAAAAAGAGAACATGAGAGGATGATGGAATGGAAAAGTCAAAGGGGAAAGGAGAAATACAAGGAAAAAGTAGAAAAGGCGATCAAAGAAGGTAGGGTTTGGGACGTGATAAATAGGGAAAGAGGAGGAAGGAAGGACGTGAATGAAGGAATAGAAATGGGTGAGTGGACGAATTATTTCAAGGGTCTGTTAGGGGGAGAGCAAAATAGGATTAAGGGGGAAAATAGAAAGATAGTCCAGGCAGAAATGGAGGAAGGGAACGAAATAACAAGAGAAAAAGTGAATGAGCCAATAGATAGACTAAAAGGAAACAAAGCTACAGGAAAGGATGGCATGGAGAACGAAGCGATGAAATATGGAGGAGAAGGGGTTAGGAAAGGGATGTGGAAGATCTGCAGCCAGGTCTGGAAAGAAGAAGGGTGGCCGGAGGAGCGGATGACAGGGCTGGTAGTACCGCCTGTCAAGAAAGGGTAGGGCAAGAAGGTAGAGGAGTACAGAGGGATCACTATCATGCCAGTGCGCTATAAAATATATGCAGAAATTCTAAGAAGAAGGTTAGAAAGTCAGATAGAAGAAAAAGAAAGTATCCCACACAATCAGAAGGGATTTAGAAAAGGGATGGGGACTATAGATAACATCTACGTACTCAACTACTTAGTTATTAGAAATTTAGGGAGAAAAAGAGGGAAAGCAGTCGCCTTGTTCGTAGATTTTAAAGCAGCCTTCGACTCAGTGAACAGAAAAGTGCTATGGCAGGCAATGAAAGAGAGGAGAATAGAGGAAGGGTTGGTGGAGAGAATAAAGGACATTTTTACTGAAACCAGAATTAGGGTGAAAATAGGTGGGAAAAAGGGGAGGTTTTCTGGACAGGAAGAGGTCTGAGGCAAGGGTACTCCTTGAGTCCGCTAGCAAACGATGAGAAGGGGTTGAACCTAATGATGAGAATTTTCGAAGAGTATGTGGGATCAAAAGAACTGACGGTGAACGTAGGGAAGACCAAGGTGATGTGCTTCCGAAGTGGAAAGACCAAAATAGGTTACGTTTGGAAGATGAACGGACAAACAGTGGAAAGGGTGGAGGAGTTCTGTTATTTAGATTTTTGGTTTGAGGCCGGAGGGGAAAACGAGGTGCAGGTGAGAAAAAGAATCGAATGTGCGAGTGAAGTAATAGGCCAAGTATGGGGTATAGGAAAGAGAATATTTAATGACGATTGGAGTATGAGGGTTTGGTTGTTTAATGCTTTGGTTTGGGCGGTGTTGTGTTATGGAGTGGAGATCTGGTAATGGAAGGAACATAGGAAAGTGGAAAGCATGCATGAGAGATTTCTGAGATGGGTAATGGGGGTTAGTTGTTGTTGCCCAGAATACATGTTAAGGGAAGAATTAGGAATGGAACAAATGGTAACTAGAAAAATTAAGAGAGCCTGGAGGTTTGAAGAGAAGTTGAAAAGAGGAGAGGAGAGCAAAATAGCACAAGTATGCTTGGACGAAGTTCGAAACAAAGAGAAGAGAGGCAATTTAGGAAACTCGAAATGGGAGGAAGAAAGGAAAAAAATGAGGAGGGTTTGTGATATAAAAGAAGGGGTCCTGAATTGGAAGATCATAGAATTAGGGCTACTAGTAAGACAAGGAGAAGAGAGATGGAGAAAGATTATGGATTCGACGTACAACAGATGGTATATGATGGTCAAAGGGTTAACGTAACCGGAATATTTGCAAGAAATAAAAAAGGAAGACAAATGGAATAGGGTGGTATGGTTCAGAATGGGAGAAGGAGTGAGAGCTTGTAGATATTGGATGGAGGAAGAGGACAATCTGTGCAGAGTATGTGGATACGAAATGGAGTCATGGGTACATGTGTTAGAGAGGTTTACAGAAGAGGAAGATGGACAGTTGAGTGTGGATGAGTGTGTGAGATGGATTTTGGATGGTAATGGACAGGGAGTGACGTGGATGAAGAAATTGGAAGAAATAAGAGAAAGCAAGGGAACAGGGCAGAGCCAAACGGGTAATCCTATTAAAGGAAATTGAATAGCAAAAAGTTAACTTTTAAAATCGTTGAAAATGTATTTTATGGTAAGAGGAAACGGAAGCCCTGGAATATCGCTCATTTAAAAGTTCAAGAATTATTAGTATTAGGATTATTGTTATTTTAAGTAAGGCGAAGCATTAGAATATGAGCAGCGGTTAAGTTAGATTAAGATGGAATGCAAATATATGTACAGGGAGCGGAGGCCCTCAAACCCGCAAAAGGGAGAGATTAAATATACAACAACAACAACAACTTAATTTGAGGATTTAACGCCATTTAATATTCCAAAAGGCTATTATTTGAATAACGTAGAATTAATTTTTGCACAGATATTGAAAAAAATTTTCTCACGATTCGACTTATTTTTAGCATTTTCAGTCCGCGTAATGTAGATTATAGATGACTTTATTTTTATCGACATGTGAAAACGATTAATATAGGGTTATAAATGCGCGAGCAAACTATATAAAAATGATGAAATGATGAAAAAAATAATCGCCTAAATCTTAAGTGACTATTCTGTGACTCCTGAATAGATATAAAAGTCTGATGAGATTTCAGCGAATTTGATTAAATAGTAGAAGAAAAGTCAATTAATTTAAAAAAAAATACTGGAAAATGTCTACTAATTCTCATTAAAAAGTATTTCAAAAACCAAGCTATCATTTCTGATCAATAATATACATTTCTCAGTTTTAATAGAAGAAGTTATTCAATGGCATTAAATTAAACTTCATATCATATAGTAATAATAGTAATTAAAAGTGCTATAATTACATTTTTTTAATTTTTACGATGTTTTTTTCTTCTGATTTCAAAGCATTTTGTTTTCAAATAAAAATGAAGTATCGAGCACTCTTTGACATAAGTCAATTTCAATTCTTTGTTTTACATATTTTAATTTATTGTTTAAGATGTGTCGTTTCTCATGAAAAACTGAGTAAGAAAGTATTATAAAGAATTGGATAAATTTAAAGCTGCGCGTTTTATAGAGGTTTTTGTATAGCAGAAAATCGTTTCTTGTCATTAAGGTTATTAAAGCATTTTTACACTTGACTTTTATTTATTGTTTATTACTCTTGGATTGTTTGAAAACTTTTTAAATATTTAAAAAAAAACTTATCGAGCCTTTTTTGATATAAGTAAAATTCCATTCTAATTTCTGTCTAAAAAAAAAAATTGCTTTTAAAGTCTCTCGAAAATTTTGAATTTGCCTTAGAACTACTCATTGATCATCAGTGCGAATTGTGTTTGTAATAATTATAAAAAATGAAGATTATATCACAACATTTTCAAAAATAACTTTTCTTATGTTGAGATATCCTGTTTTTGATTTTTATAAACTGTCGCTTAGCATTCAGATTTCTTGTATGAGAGACTATAGCGTACCCAATTTTAAACGATTGTCACTTAGTTTTCCGAGCTCTGTCTCTAAATTGTATTAAAATGATACATCCTTTTTAGATGATTATTATTCATTTTCTTAAAATACGGTCATATTTTATGAACTTTTTGTGCTAGAAAATTTGATTGTCTAAATTTGGCTAAAGGGTATAGTCGGGTAAGCATGCAAAAAATGCCCCCAAAGGGAATCAAATGTTGAGTGAGCTATTTGAAAGCATACAAACAAAATTTTTCCCGAAATTTCAAATTGTTAGCAGCCATATTGGATGAGTTCAATTTTTGGGGATCTTAGTGTAAAAAATTGAAAACTGTAATTTTCACATGTTCGAACTCCTGAGGCCCATTCATACCTTAAAATATTCAGATAATACAATTATATAAGTGGATTTACACATTATTAGGTACATTACATATACATAATGTATACATTGTAAAAGAAAAAATACAATGATTATTCATGGTACTTCATCATTTTTAATTTTTTTTGGAAGCTTCATTTATTTATCTGATTTAGTTTCACGGTCGGCAGCAGTAATCGCCAACTGAAAATTGAAGTTTGATACTATGGCATTTCAAGACGTATCTCGAGAACCCGTGGAGATTTTTCAAGTTTTATGGGCCTAAATTAAAGATAAGACCTTAAGACCTACGTCGTGTCACATGATGGTAGTATACTATTTAGCTTATGGTCGATATTTTTCGCAAATCATCAGACAGGCAGAAATGTTGAGGAGTTTATTCACAGAAACAAAATATGTTAACTGTGCTAAATGAGGACAGTGACGTCGAGTAAGTTTTCAATCAATATGAAACTAAATCAGATATATAGATAAAACTTGCAAATAATTTCAAAAATGATAGTACCACGAATAATCATTTTATCTTTTCTGTTACAAAACTGAAAAAAATGGTTTAGCTGTCTCAGCTAGACGTTTAGCTGGGACAGCTAAAACATTTTTTTTAGTGAATATATATATATATATACATTATGTATACATAATGTATCTAATAATGTATGAATACACGTATAAAATTGCATTATATGGATATATTCAGGTATCAATGGGGCTCAGGAGTTGGATTATGTGTAATCACAGTTTTTAATTTTTTACACTAAGATACCCCAAATTTAAAAATCTGAAAGAATTCACAATAATAGCTCTTTGGTTGACTGTCCTGTGGTAAGAAACTGAGATAGAACTTGAGTTTTATCACACACAAAAATTATAAAAAAGTGTTGAAATTTTTTTTCTTGTTTGAATTTCCAGCCAAAATTTTTTCGAAAAAATCATGCACTTTGAGAATAATTGAAAAAAGTACTGTGATTTTTTTTAGATTTTTTCTAAGGATAGAAACAGAGAAAAAAATAAAAAAGAAAATTAACGTTACCCCCCCCCCCCCCCCCCAAACTCATCCAATAGGGCGGCGGGCGGTTTGAAATTTTAAGAATTTTTTTTTTTTTTGTTTGATCGTATGCTTTCAAATGGCTGAGCAACATTTGATTCCTTTTGGGGGCATTTTTTGCATGCTGACCCGGCTATACCCTTTGTGAACTTTTTTTAGCCTCGTATAATTTAAACAAACGATGGGCCTGAAACGTCCAATTTTTCATGTACTGATTTTTTTTACACATTTTGATTAATCTAAAAGAGGTTTATAGGAATATCAGTTAATGTTGATTAATTAAAAAGTCTTTTCGGGCGCAAAACTGAAGTGTTTAGGAAGCGTAAATGCTACCTTTAATTTATGCTTTAAGAATAAGACCAAATAAATTAACTGAAAAAGGACAATTATAAATTATTTAAAAAATCAACCCAACGATAGGAGGCATCCCTAAAACAAAATTACTTGTGTACAAATATTATAGCCTCAACTTTTAAGGGAAAATTGGTTTAGATTTGGCGATTTTATTGCTACTAAATGATTTGCTCCTAATCTGTTTCTTGATTTCGGTTAATAAATTACACATTGAGAGACCTTTAGATTGCCAAACCTTGAAAGCTTACTTGACACGTGCAGGCAAATACTATATAAGACAATGATAATGGCGAATATTATCATTCTCCAAGTATTCAGTTTCTTGACGGGCGTCATTGTTCACAAGTTTTTGTTTCGAAAAAATCTTCACTGGACAAAAATTTTCCCTTAGATTCAGTTTCAAAGATGGTGGGAAAAACGGTATTAGCTTTCTTACTACTCGGTAAAAGACTCTAATTACAACATAGACTAAAGACTAATTATTAAATGATAAAAATTAATATAATTAATAAACGATGAGTTGAATATTACTTTGAGTGATGAGAGACTTATTTATAGATTTTGATTACATGAAAATGGTTTCTTTATAATGTCATGAGTTATCAGCCGTGATTTATAGCTATTTCCTTTCTGCCAGTTTACCTTTCATCTAAAGCAGATATACTGCTTTCTGAGTTGAAAATTATGAAAATTTTATTGTTTAAAGAAACTCAGACATCACACTTATATAAAATTTAATTTATAATAAATTAATGATTATATGAATATGTTTATTTTTTATTTTTAAAGTCATTACAGCTTTCTTCTCGGACACCTTCGCCAGAACCACCAACAACTACGGCAAAATCGGTAAAAGGGTGAGTTTAACTTTTTAGTACAGTTTTAAAAATATTTTTTTATATATAATACAAGATGTCTTGCTAATTCGCATTTAAGATATTGAAAATTTGTGGCCATAGAACCATAGGGTGCTATCTGACTTTTTTGGCCAAAATCAGTTACGAGTAGTTACATTAAAAAGTAGTTTAATGTAATCACTTTACGTAATTTTAACGAATTAAGATTAAAAATTCAATTTTTAGTTCAATATAGAAATAAAAATACATTCCTGGCATAATGAGTATTTAAATACAGGTACATAAACTTCAATGTAAAAAAGTTAGTAAATTTCGAGAAAATCGACAGAGAAGTTCAAGAAGAAAATTTCACAGGTTTTAAAAATCGGCTTTGGATAGCGATTGAAAAGCGAATTTTCGCTTCTATCCAGAAATTAAAACCCTTGCTCCCTAGATACAGAGATGCTAAATAAGAATATACATTTTCTGATACAAAAACTGTATCCTGCCTCGGAAAAATTAAAATTGAAGATCGCGATATCACAATATGAATTTTTCTTACAAATATCTGAAAACAAGAAAATACATATTTTTTCCATTGAATTGCAATAATTGAAAGATATTTTAATGCTAAAAGGTTATAAAAAATATCAATACTTCAAAATATTAACTTAGTTTTAACAAAAATTTCATTTTAAATCAAAAAGAATATTGTATCAAAAAATAAGATTTCGAACCAATCTTTTTACGACAATGTTAGTTTTCTAGTTCTTTACTGCCACTCATCATATAGTACTTCCAATAATTGAAATAATATTTATTTCAGAATGGTTGGGGCTTTATTAAGTGTGCAGCTAGATGCCGTGTAAGTAAACGCTTTTTTCATATTTGAAAACAATTGTTTTTTTCAAAATTGTGAACTGAAAAAAAACTATATTTGCAGAAATCTAACTACAACATTATTTGTTCATATAATTTTGGACACTATCTGAGTTACGGTCAAAAGACGTACGATTGCCTGCGAAAAAACTGCGGAGGAGGTAATTTGTTTAATATCATAAAATGCCACTTTTACAAATGGTTTACCATCAAACGCATAAAATTTAATATTTATCAAGTTCAAATGCTTTCAAAATTAAATTTTTTATATTCAAAAGGTTCAATATGATGTACTTCAATTCGTAAAATTTATTTAAATTCCAAATATTTATAATAAATATTAATAAATGTTTCAGGTGGAAATTTCTTACATCCTGGACGATGCGATAACCCAGGTTATGCTCGGTACGGACATTATTAATTATTTTAGGTTGACAGTTCATACATATGCAACGATGTGCTCAGCCATTTCGGTCTCAGGTTGGACCTAAATCCAAAATCACGGTGTCGTGCTGAAAAGAAGTTCTGTAGACATATTTTTATCCACTATAATAAAAACTGTTCGCGTCGGCGAATTATAAATTACGTCCCTTGACGACAATTTTTAACTTTTCAACGAGAAATATATGTATAAAAAATTAAACATGTAATCCAAGTAATAAAATACTTCACTGTTGTAATTTCAAATGTTTCATAATTTTCCTCCATTTCATTTTAAATTAGAATTAGTGCCGGCTCGATCATTCAATGTAAATGGTGCAATAAAATGTATTCAATTCAATAAAATGTAAAAAATTCAATAAAATTTGTTAAATAACATTTAATTCTATATTCAACTAATTATTCAATCATTACAGTGTGTAAGTTACCAAGTAGTATAATTGAGTACTTTTTGGTATTGAGTATTATTTGTCACTAATGACAAACATGTTTCTGTGCAAATTGAAGTTGTCAGTCAGGACATTAAAGTTGCAATCTCGCCTTTCTAAAAAAGCGTAAAAAGTTCAGTGTCAGCATCATTTTTTATTTAAATACTGACTTTCTATTAGGAAAAAGAATATAAGAATCACGAATAGTTTAAGATAATTTCATGAAATCTACTTCATTATCAATTTAATAATTATTTAAAAATAATTCTCTCACTGAAACGACTTTATGCATTCTTCTCATATTTCTTATTTCTTATTGAGCTACAAGCTTTTACAAAATCCATAGAAATTTTAGATAATTGTCTAGATTTAATAACTATGTTTTTGCAACATCTTCTTACAAAATTGGCCAAATTGATAGTGCTCTGGTTTTTTTGTCGCAGAATTTTATTATAATTTTGTTACGTGTTGCAATAAATACATGCTTCGCATCATAAATAAGACAATGGCCTTCTTAATCGCAAATGTTTTGCATGAATTTAAAACAGAATTATATTTTTTTATTTCGAAATATTTTCTATCTGGGCTGTTCTAGTATCATACATCAGCCGAGAACTATACATATCATATCGCAATTTTTTTTTTAAAGAATTGAAATCGTGTTTATTATGTTTCTAATATGAAATTTTTTTCTATAATGTCTATAAATTTTGGAAAACGATAAGAAACTCCTCAGACGGACACCATATGACCCATTTAAGCTTGTATTTTGTTAAAATAATGCAATTTATTCGAATTTTTTCTGAGAACCAGGTTTTAGTACCCTTATTCTAGATATACGCAACTGTACTAAATCCCTAATTTAAATTACATTATAAATTAAAAATAAATAAAATTGCATTATTTGAATAAATGCAGACTAGCTTTTTTCAAAATTGAAGCTAACCTAATTCTCAAGGGATCCCTCGAGACCGATTCAACAAAATTTCTTTCATTTACTTTAGTTAAACATAAAGGTGAAAAAAATCTGAAATATTGTTGCTTTAATAACACCCATATAATTAATTGAAAATGACTCAAATTAGTGTTCAATCGATTAATAAACATTCGCGAAGCACAACGTGATAGTTTATTAAAAATAAACTATTTATTATTAACAAGTGTATTAATATAAACAATGGTAGGTGATTTTTGAATGGTTTTGGATATTCAGGAGATTTTAATATTTACTTCAATTTAAAGTAATTTACAAACATTAAAAAATATAAATAACTTTCTTTATTACTGTTATAAACAAATTTTAGAAAAAAATGCCCAGTTTAAACAGTTTTTAATAGTTTGAGGTGTTTTTTATAATGTGTTTTGTTGGGCTTGCTAATATTACATTAATACAGTTCGTTATTACTGAAGGTGTAGCCGAATAATTTTAAATCCAGCACATATCAATATATAATGGTAAATGTTGAAAAAAAATAATTTATTCACTGCACTCACCTTCCTACTCATAAACGGATATCAAAATATAAAAATGAAAAAAAATTAAACTACGAGTTATAAATAACAATTAAATAATTATTACAAAGAACGTAGACGAATTGAGTCACCATGATTCTGTCGATGAATCTCATTGTCGGAGTAAAATGGATAATTATGAGAACGATGTGAGCCACGCAGAAATTACCAAGATGTATTAAGATCCTCCAATCACAGTTAAATAAAATTGCGAAATCTTTCTTCAATCCATTAGTATATCAAGATTCATTGATGAAATATTAGTACAAAAGTATGGTGGTAAAATACTTTGCTGTAAAAGTTTATTAAAATAAATATAAACCTTTTTGATAGATTAAATTCTAAAGACGTTTACACTTAAACACTTTTAAGATTTGTACCTCACTTCATTCACTTTCACTGATTTTAAGAAGTTAAACTATCGCCATACGGCGTACAAGAACATAAATCAGTATAATGAAATTACATACAGACCGTTCTGACTTGAAGCTCTGTACTCGTCATTAAAAATTTGGAAACAGGTTTCACTCGTCACAATTTGTCATTCATAAACTCATTTAAGTACCAAAAAAAAGAAACTAATAATTGAAGAAAACTAAGATTCTTTTAATATTTATCCTAAACTAATACCGAACTGTACTAATGTAATATAGGCTAGCTCATCCAAGCACGATTTAAAAAAATTCCTGAAACTCTTAAAGTGGCTCGAGCTGTAGATTTGTTGATAAAAATTGCTTATTACTATCAAAATTTGCATGCAATGGCAATATAGTATTACTAACAAGTCTAACAAAGTAGGTTTAAAAAAAGTAACTGAATCTCTTTCAAATTACTCAAACTGCGTATTTGTTTTTAAAAGGTATTTATAAAAATTCGAAAATGGTCATGAAATAACAGTATTGTTTACTGAAGTATCACTATTCAGTGAAAAAAGGCACGTTTAAAAAAAAATACGTCAAACTCTTCGAGAATCCTGAAACTAATTTACACTAATAAACATTTTTCAAACTGCGCCAACATGCGCCATCCAGCCAAAAAGTTGCGCCACATTGATATAACCGAGTTATTAACGATTAAACTTGGGGGAGGGGCTGATGCGAATTTAACATAATAATAACATTTTTTCAAATTCATTATTGCTATCCGCCATAGGTTTAATGCGCTCGAATGTGTCATCAAAAGAAATGTCGGCCTAACCAATAAAGAAAGATATAATTTTTGGGGGGCAGCGTGGCGTGATTGTTGAATCTTCGACAGTTGTATGAAATGAAAAATTGCGGACAGAGTCATTCGTCTTCAAATGCGCTCATATGGACCATAGAATTTTTCTGTATATCTTCAAATGGCTTTCATAACACTTTGCAAAGTGATGACCACTAAAAACGATAATGTTTTTAATATGCGGCTATGAAGGACTTTTCTTATAAGATTTCAAATGCTGTGATATGCTCTATCTTCAATATTAACAAGAAACATAATAATCAAACCTCTCATTAAGACTCAACGACGATCCACGTTACATTCAAAATTAACAAAAAACCATGTTCAACCCTCTCATTATGACTTATCATCGATCCACCCCAAGCTGATAGCACTAAACGACTTTCATTCCAATATCAATGTCGACAATTGGATTTTCGTATCGGATTTCAAATGGGTTTATATGTGTCACTTTCAAAATTAACAAAAAACGATAATCAACTCTCTCATTACAACTGGTCATCGGTCCACCTCACGCTGATAGCATCAGATGACTCTAATTGGCCATATTAAGGTTTAAAGAGGAGATAGGAATAGATTGGCATGGATAGCAAAGGCTAGATTTGAATACATTACTCATTTCGATTCCATTCTTGAGAAAATTTAATAATTAGGATGTTAAATACGTGCAATTTCTATAAAAAGTTAAACCTTTGACAAGCTTCGTTTTGCAAAAAAGTGGTCTTTTTTCTTCTTAAATGTGATTTCCTAGTTAAAAATGAAAATCAAGATGTGCTTGGTTTAAACTGACTATATATATTTAATTCTACTCAGTGGGTTTCCTATCACCACTACGTAGCGCGTCCTCAGGT
>CAKNYM010049592.1:47276-65031 GCA_932195095.1 Andricus curvator
TGAACTTTCGAGTTCGAACTGCTAATCTATAATAATAATATATATTTAATTAAAGTATAGTTAAGCTTACATATTCACATACCTGGACAAGAACAGACTACAGCTGAATACGGAAAGGTCCAAGGTTATGGTGTTCAGAAAAGGAGGGGGAAGGGATAAGGGAGGGGAGTGGAAGCGGAAAGGAAAGGCGGTGCAGGAGGTGAAAGAGTTTGTGTACCTGGGCTTCTTCTTTCGGAGGAATGGGGGAGTGGATGGTCACATAAAAGAGAGAGTGAGGAGGGCAAATCTGGTGATGAGGCTGGTGTGGGGTTGGGATAGATGTTATTCGCAGATGATTTTGAAAGGCGAATGAAATTGTTCGACTCACTAGTGATGAGTGTGCTATTGTATGGAGTAGAGTTATAGGGGTGAAAGGAAAGTGAAGAGGCAAATAGGACACAGGAGGGGTATCTAAAGTAGATACTGGGGTTGGCAAGGAACACGCCTAATTATATTGACTGGAGGGAGACGGGGAGAGCGAGTGTAGGGATTCTAGCGGGGAATCGGGCGTGTAAATATGAGGAGTAATTTTTGGAGGAGGGGCGAAGTAAGCTGGTCAGGGAGTGTTGATGGAAAACGTAGAACAGGAGAGGGGGTGGGCAGATGGAGGTTGAAGGGGAAAGGTATTTTAGAACGAATGGACTGCAGATGGATGAAGTGAGAAGGATGCACGAGGGAGGAAGGAAGGTATATGAGTTGGTTGAATAAAACGGAATGGAGAGAGAGAAGACACCAAGGGAAGAGAGAATGAGAGAGTCAAGGTTTAACGGCAACTATGTGTGGATTATGTCAAGGGCGAGAGCGCAATATTTATGTAAGAAAGGAGAGAAAGGAAGTCAGGAGCTTCTAGCGAAGATGAGATGTGGGTGCATGGAGGGTTTTAATAGGTTCTGGCTCTCTAGGAAGAAGAGGATGTGTGAACTGTGTGCGAACGGGGATGCAAGAGTAAAGCACTGTTTGGAGGAGTGCGTAGAGGTGGATAGGAGTGGGATAAGCATGGAGGTATTGATGCATGAAAAGGGGGACAAAAGGGCAGTAGCATGGGTAAAGGGAGTGTTGGGTAAGATGGAGAAGAAGAGAAGGAAGCAGGAAGAGGAATGGAGAAGAAAAAATTGCAAATAGGAGAGGAAGTAGATATAAGTAATCTGTAAATATTGTGAATAGTTGATAAGTATTAGGTATTAGCCGCGGGAGCAGAGTTTGGCAATGCGAGGTAATGCGAGAAAGTAGGGACATGCGAGTGAGACGAGGCGAAACGAGGAAGGTTAGGCGATAAGAGCGTGCCGTCTTAGAGATGAGGCATGGATGGATGTTACTTTTTACATTCTCATTCTAATGAGAAGGTATTGGTTTTATGTAAAATTTGACATAGTCGGTTTTCATCAAATCTCCACGTTTGGAGACCTCCTGAGTCAGAAAAAACGATTTTTATGAAGGTGTCTGTCTGTCTGTAGTCTGTAGTCTGTCTGTCTGTCTGTCTGTCTGTAGCCACGATAACTTTCGAAAAAATGATCAGATTTGATTGAGCTTTGGCACACTTTTTTATGGCCGAAAAATAGAGAACGAGTTCGTTAACCAGCTATTTTGGATGAAAATCCAAAAAGTGAGCACATTTTGAAAATTTTTGAGACCACTTTTTTGGAAGATTTGAAAATTCTATGTTCGGCTATTAGTAGTACGCAAAATGACGAACAAAATATTCTTATGACTTTTCGTGATAAAAAAAAAATTACTGGAGTTATACCATTTTCAAAATTCCAAAAAACAAACGAAAATGATCATTTTAAGCCGAAAAACGCACGATATGAAAAAAAGTCAAGAGGAGAAAAACGTTGATTCCTGAACGCCCTATAATATTTTCATGACAACTTTTTGAATTTTTCGAAAAATAAAAAATTCAAATTTTGATCGCACAAAAAATTAATGAAAAATCAAAAAAGCCATTTTGCTGTAAAACTATGCAAGATACCAGAAAAGGTCATTTCACCAAAATTGTGCACCTAAAAAAGATCTACAAATTTCTTATCATTCACTTCTTGATATGACGCGTAGTTTTTGTTTTATTCGTAAAAAACAGCATTGAAAATAGAAAAATCAAATTTTCAGACGAATATTACCAGCTACGAAAAAATGACCAAAACAAAATTTGTTCATCCAAGGAAGAGGTACAAATTTATTGTGACTCATGTTTCGATAGGATGCGTGGTTTTTGTTTTATTCGTGAAAATAACATTGACAGTAAAAAAAATCAAATTTTTGAAAAAACAATGCAAGGTACGAAAACATATAAATGAACAAAAATTGTGCATTCAAAAAAGACTTACACACCCGTAATCAATTTTTGTGGTAAGAATATATTCAAAATGAAAAAATTAACTTTTTTGATAAACGGCACAAGCTAAAATAAAATGTTAACTAATAAAATTTGTCGCCTAAATTATATCATTACTTTTCATTTGAAATCAAATACAAATTTAGTAATTTGTATATGAAGAACATATAACACGAAGCACAAAGTGCGCGCTCAGTGTATTTACCAAATCGCACGCCGTAAGTGCGCTCAAACTTTTTTGTTTTTATCATACGGTTCAAATGATTTTCAAATCAAATATCGAGCGCGAAGCGCGAGTGTCTGGATGAGAATGTGTTCCTTAAGGTCGATAGAACCTTGAGTAAATAAAGTTCCTTTTCAGTCTAAAATAAAAGTAAATTTAACAATCACTTAATATGTAGAGGTTTTGATAATTTTATAATATTTGCAAACAAACTTTTTCTTTTCATCGAAGTCGAACACGAAGTTCAAAAATCTAGAGGAGCCTAGCGTAAAGCGCGATGCAAATACGCCCGAGCGCGTAGCGCGAGGTGAATACATAATCGAGCGCGAAGCGCGAGATAAATATATGATCGAGCGCGAAGCGCGAGATCCAACAGTCGCGCGCCCTAGGCGCGCTCAAACTTGCGAGCGAAGCGAGCCGCGCGCGAAGCGCGCCATGAGAATGTGCCCGCGAAGCGGGCAGATTTTTAAGGGTTAGTTTCAAGAAAATTCTGTAAAAAATGGAAGTGAAAGCTATTCAATTTTTTAAGGCCAGCTGGCTGAAAAATAAACGTTTATCTATATCAAAGACGGCAGAATTTTGGGCTTTTTTTGGGCTCTCGAACGCGCCAGCAACAAACTACGAAAAACTACCCCTAGTGGAAATAAAACTAGCCCTTATTTAAAAACTCAAACTAGGAAGAAACAAAGTACGCCACAATTTTGGGCCCATTTTGGGCTCTCGATTGCGGAGGAAAAAATTCCAAAAGCCACCCCCTATGTGCTAAAAATCACCCTCTTGCCAAAAATGAAATCTGCAAAAAATAAAGTGCATCATAATTTTTGGCTTATATTGGGCTCTCGAATGCACCACATAAAATTGTCAAAAACTTTTTTTCCTGCTTGAGTTTTTACTTGGGGGTGGTTTTTTTACCACCCCCTAAGTAAAAACTCAAACATGGTAAAAACAAAATATAAAGTAGTGTTGTGCTTTTCTTGGGCTCAAGAATGCTTGTTTTTTTTTTTTTTTGCAAAAACCACCGAGTCCCAAATATCAGAAACTCCATTTACAAAGTGAATTTCTAAAAAAGATAATTCTTTGACAAAGTCACATCTGCGTGGTATTAAGGGATTGCATTTAACGTTAAGGGTAGGAGCCCCAAATTCGTAGCTAGAATTTTTGAGGAGCGCAAAAATTGGAAACTCTATTTACACAGTAATATTCCAAAAAAAGATTTTTTTTGACAAAGTCATATCTGCGTCGTGTCAAGGGGTTGCTTCTGAACGTTCAGGGTTGGAGCCCAAAAATCGATGTTGGTATTTTTGAAGAGCCCATAAATCAGATACTCTATTTGCACTGTAAAATTTTAAAAAAGATTATTTTTTGATCAAGTCATATCTACTTGGTGTCAAGGGGTCGATTTGAACGTTAAGGCTTGGAGCCCAACAATAGGTGTTGGGTTTTTTTAAAAGCCCAAAAAATAGAGACTCCATTTACACAGTAATATTCCAAAAGAAGATTATTTTTTGACAAAGTCATATCTGCTTGATGTCAAGGGGCTGCCTTTGAACGTTAAAGGTTGGAGCCCAAAAATCGGTGTTGTTATGTTTAAGGAGCCCAAAAACCAGAGACTCTATTGACACCGATTTTTGGGCTCCAACCTCTAACGTTCAAAAGCAACCCCTTGACACCACACAGATATGAATTCGTCAAAAAATAATCATTTTTGGAATTTTACAGTGCAAATAGAGTCTCTGATTTTTGGGCTTCTCAAAAGTACCAACACCGATTTTTGGCCTCCAACCCTTAACGTTCAAAAGCAACCCCTTGACACCAAGCAGATATGACTTGGTCAAAAAATAATCTTTTTAAGAATTTTACAGTGCAAATAGAGTATCTGATTTTTGGGCTCCTCAAATATACCAACATAGATTTTTGGGCAACAACCCTTAACGTTCAAAAGCAACCCCTTGACACCGAGCAGATATCACTTTGTCAAAATATAATCTTGTATAGAATATTACTGTGTGAATAGAGTCTCTGATTTTTGGGCTCCTCAAAAATACCAACACCGATTTTCGGGCTCCATACCTTAACGTCAAAAACAACCCCCTTGACTCGACGCAGATATGACTATGTCAAAAAATAATCTTTTTTTGGAATATTACTGTGTAAATAGAGTCTATAATTTTTGGGCTCGTCAAAAATCTATCTCCGAATTTCGGGCTCCTACCCTCATCGTTAAATGCAACCCCTTGATAGCACGCAGATGTCACTTCGTCAAAGAATTATCTTTTTTAGAAATTTACTTTGTAAATGGAGCTTCTGATGATTAGGACTCGGAATTTTATAGGGTGAATAGAGTCTCTGATTTTTGGGCTCCTTGAAAATTCAATTTCAAATTCATAGATAGGCGTTTGATTTTTTAGATATAGGGGTGGTTTTTGCAAAAAAAAAATCAACCATTCGTAGCCCAAGAAAAGCCCAACACTACTTTATATTTTGTTTTTCCATGTTTGAGTTTTTACTTAGAAGAGGGTTTTTTTGTACATAGGGGTGGTTTTTGACAATTTTGTTTGGTGCATTCGAGAGCCCAATATAAGTCCAAAATTATGATGCACTTTATTTTTTGCAGATTTGATTTTGGCAAGAGGGTGGTTTTTTGCACATAGGGAGTGGTTTTTTAAAATTTTTTTCCGTGCATTCAAGAGCCCAAAAAAGCCAAAAATTCTGCCGTCTTCGATTTTCAATTTTTTTACATTTTTATGTACTGGAGGTGCTGGCTTGAGTCAAGCCAGCACCTCCACTCCCAATTTGAATTTTCAAAAAAAGTAGTGGAGCAAAACAAAATTTGGGTATTTTTATTGTGGACGTGCTAGCTTGATAGACCATACATATTCTAATACATTATAAACTTTTATAGCTTTACATTTTCCACGAACTTAATACCAAAATCAGAAATTACAAAATTCGCTGTATTTCCAATTTCGATTCCTGAGTTTCACAGACTTTTCCCTTAGTTGATTTTTGTCACCGAAAAGTTCTCAAATACCCGAAAAAATTCTGCTCTTATATCCACAGGTGTTAGAAATTTTTTCCCAGAACTGGGATGAATTAAATAGGAATTATCCTTTGGAAAATGATAGATTCAAATCCATAAAAATTAGGAATATTTTTTTTGCACCATAGTAATGTAGAAAGAATTGAAACTCAAAGACACTTGAATACTCTGCAAGCATGAAATTTTTATATCATTTTGTTGTGCGCGGCTAACCATACCGCATATCTATCAATTCCTAGTTGATTATACTTTTTCAGGATACCATACGCTACTTTTTTACACTGTAGCGATTTCAAATTCTAGAGTTTTTTATTTTCGACCCTGGAAAATATAAGACTTCAGACATTTTTAATATATTTGAATATATAAGCTAAACTAACTATGTTCTGAATGAATATATATGCAGTTTAAGCCAAGCACATCCTCAATTATATTTTTAACTTAACTGTTAGAAACGTTCTGAAAATCTCGACACACTTAAGTTACTAAGGTTACTGAAATTTGCGAAATTAGTTTGCTGAGAATGAAATTCAGTAACTTTTACAGTAAATTTACTAAATGTTTATTAACATTCAGAAACGATATCTAAAAATAACAAATAGTTTCCTAAAATTTCTAAATAGTATAATATAAGTTATCGTGACGAAAAGAACTTTGCAGTTGCATGCTCACTCCTCGCTTCTCGAAGGGCAAAGCTGTCTGCTTAGCGTGGTTTGTGCTGTGTACGTGTACTTGATGAAAAATAGGTGCAAACATTTTTTTAAAATAATTTCAATATAAATACATAGTCTATCAGTTTGTCTGCAAAAATTTTCGAACTGTCGGTGACCTCGTGCTTCACCGACGCAAAGTCTCGTTGCGAATGCTTTCGGCTAGATGTTTGCTCGTCGTGTTGCTTACACTGTACAGTGTGCGTCTGAGTCCGTAAAAAACGAAAAATTATTGCACAAAATTTGGTTTATTATTTTCATAATGAATACTCATTCTATATTTTGCATAACAATATGAATATTGCAAAACAATATGATAACATAGTTTATGCAATCGGCTACTTATGTATCTAGGTTACATCATATACCTCAGTATATTGAATGTGCAAAAAAACCATTTCTTATCAGAAAATATGGGCTTTGGTCATACATTTGATACAATTCTGCTTTCTAACAGAAGAAACTATTAAGCGAAATTTGTCATAGAGGTTATTTTTTCCTGCACGTATGTGGAAAAATTGTCTCGGTGGCAAGTGTCACTTACTAGGTTATTGTAACATGGATACATACAAAATTATTTATATTGACTCCACTCATATTGTCTTACTATTATTTATATTGTCTGGACAAATATAGAATACATATTTTATTTTAAAATTAAGGAACCGAAATTTGTTTCATTTCTTGAAATTGTAGGTTAATGTATCTGAAAATTCCTAAATTGTAACAGAATTAAATCGCATTCAGGAAGAGAAAACACAATTTTCTCTCGCGAAACGAAACTTCTCATGGTATTTAACTTTTTCTATAATTTGAAAGTACCTAATTTCCTAAGTATTTAATTTTCTCAAGCAATAAATAAAAATAAATAATGTATCCGAATCTATCCTTTGCTATCCATGTCAAGCTATTCCTATCTCCTCTTCGAACCCTAATATGGCCAATTAAAGTCCTCTGAAGCTAAATCAGCATGGAGAGGACCGATGATAAGTGGTAATAAGAGGGTTGATTATGACTTTTTGGTTATTTTTAAACTAGCGCATATGAAATCCTATCGGAAAAGCCCATTATCGACTTTTATCTTGTAATTAAAGTCATTTAGTGCTATAAGCGTGGGACGGATCGATGATAAGTCGCAATGAGAGGGTTTATTATGGTTTTTCGTTCATTTTTGAAGTGGTGCAAATGAGCACATTTAAAACACTATACGAAAAGCCCGTCGTCACCGCCGGTTAAAAATTTTTTTATTGTCGGTCATTAGTTTGCAAAGTGTTAAAACCTCCGTATCATGGACAATCTTCAATGTTTGCAAAAAATATTGGTGGTGCCTATGATCGCACTTGAAGACGAATGACTCCATGTCCGTAATTTTCAATTTCATATTACTGTCGAAGATTTATCACCTACGTAACACTGCACCTCACCCCCCACAAGTGATATTTTTGTTAATTAGCTTACGAAATTTTTTTTACAGCCGGCAGATTTGAGCGCGTTTGAAATAATGACAGACAGCTATGATAGATTTGAAAAACGTTATTATTTAACAAAAATCAGTGTAGCGCAACATTTTTCTTGATGAGGCATATCAGCGCATTTGTTGTTCTTCAAGGACATGCAATCTTAACTTTCATTTTTAAAATGAGAAGGGCTAGCGTGTCTCCACCCCCCTCTTAGGGTTTTGTGTCGAAAAATGTATTATTGTTGGCGCATATGAGCGCATTTATAGCTCAATTCTGCAGGCAAAAAAAAATTCAATTATGAGTGGGGGGCTGGTGGAACGGTCCTTATTGTCTTTTTCACGAGCTCCTCCACCCACATTGCAACCAAGCAACCAAAGCAACATTATGCTAAATTATACCATTTTTTTCAACTTTATGGTGGCTTCAAAAAACCTTTATGGGAAAACCATAGGACCTGTAAAATAATTTCCAATGAAGAATTCTATGTATTGGTCATATAGGTTTTTCACCCCTAACACACCCCCACGGTCGCCCTAAATCCAAAAATGTCAATTATGCACGAGAATTACATATTTTTGCACGATCATCTCGTCTTTTTTTTCTCTAAAAAATGATGATAGTTGGTCTATTGGAATATCTGTCAATGTTTTAATTAGATTCTTAATTATTTAGACAAATGATATTTGTCTAAATAATTGTTTCCTTTTCTCAAAAAGTCGGGGTTTTCTGATAGAATGAAAATCAAGGTTTTTTTATACATTTTTGGATACCACATCTTTATTATTTAACAAACGATAACTTGCTTAAATAATTCGATGTGCTTAAATATACGTTTTCTCTTAAATATGACTATTTTTTAACAGAATCATAATCAAACTCACCTTTTAATATAATTTATATGTATTCGATACTCAGCTTCACTACTTAACAAATCCTTATTTATTGAAACAAATTAAAATTGATTAAAAATTATTTTTATATTAATGAATTATTTAAAAAGTTAGTTATAAGTTATTTTAAGTATTTTGTCAAATTGTAAACGCGTTTGTAGAGAAGTTCGCTTCTTTCTTATAAAAGGTTACTCTACGTTGCCATTCAGTATGTGCTGCAAGGCAGTGTTATTTTGCTGCTACCTGCGAAACTTTTCCTTTATCCTTTAACAACTTGCAATAATAACTGTTGCAAAAAAAAGAAAAAGTAGACCAAAAATGTTTCAGAAAAAAGCTAACTTTTTTTTAGAAAAAACTATTATTTAGACAAATCCTATTTACTAAAATAATTAAAAATGACTTTAAAATATTAATAATTATTTCAATAGGCTAATAATAATAATTTTTGAAAAAAAAAAAGCGAGAATAAAGTGATGAACGGTGTAGATTTTTTGCAGAATTGACATATTTAGATTTAGATTTCGGGGCAACGTGGGGGTGTGTTAGGTGTGGCAAATTCATATCATCGATACTCAGAAATCTAGGTTCGAAAGTCCTGTACAAGTCTTTTAAGTTTCCCGTCATATTTTAACAAAACGGCAGGAGTTATTTTAAAAACTCCCAAAAAGTGAGATTTCGGCATGTACTTTATATGGGAAATTTCGAATGCTCGGCGGAACCTGTTAAACTTAAAATTTCGAACAAAATATAATGCAGTTTCGTTTTTTGGATTTTCAACCAAATTGGAGGGATCCGAAAATTTA
Organism: Andricus curvator; assembly: GCA_932195095.1. NCBI lineage: Eukaryota > Metazoa > Arthropoda > Insecta > Hymenoptera > Cynipidae > Andricus > Andricus curvator. Next base: position 56,774 of record CAKNYM010049592.1, read on the forward strand.
AGGATATTTCACTGAATTCAAAAAGTAGCTTCTGCTATAAGCCCTTCCTAAATTAGAAGTTTTCGAATATATGGCCTTCTCAAAAATTAATTGATTTTTATATCATTCAAGTATATTCAGCTGTGAAAAATGGAAACTTACTTTTAATCATCTATTATAATTCTTTTGAACTGCTCTGGATTCAAATCAGTTTCAATGCTCTGTTCTTTGCTGTATCTATTGATTTCAAAACTTTTATAATTTGTTATAAACAAAATATCATTATTATCCAACAATCCAAAACACTTTTGGATTTGTCTCCTAAAAGTATAAGTGCGCCTTTTCTTAAAGCTATTCTTTAAGAAATTACATCGATTCTTAATAATTTCCCACTTTTAGATTTCTCTTAAAAATATTTAAACGCGCCATTTTTAAAACCATTTTTTAAACAATTATATTATTTTTTCAAGTCCTAAAAGTTTCATAAACAAATATATATTAATTGCTCACCCACTTTGAGTATCGAATCAAAATCGAAATGTAAAAACCTTTAGGCGACCTCTACGCGACGTAGACAAAATTGTTAACAACATTGTTTTGTCACTTTGTAAGTTTAGAAAAGAAAGTTTCGTTGCTACTAAGTCTCTAAGAACAATGTATGTTTGTATAAGTTTAAAAATTGTTATAAAAACTTTCAAAATGGTAATAACATGTGATTGTTTAAACAAATTATTTTTCCACAAAAATAAAAAAGTTGCTTAGAGGGGTCCACATGTAAATTTTGAATTGTCAAAGTTGGTGTAAAATTAATACATTTTTTATGAAAGTTGTGGAACTTCAAAAAATGATATGTACTAGACTACTAGACTACCAGATATTTACTAGAATAATTCAAAATGTTTTCAGCTTTTCGATCGATCCATTACTTTCTTTCTACTGTCAACCGAAGCTTGAAATCCATGGGAGAAATGGTGCAAACATATACGATTAAACGGGAGGGATTACAATAATATTTTAGCAATTGTTCATCCAATTTAAAAAAATGTTATAATCAATCACAAAGATTTAAAATTCATACATATACATAAGAAACTTCACAGTCAATTAAAGCCTGTCCTTGTTTCAAGCACGATTTGTAAAGTTACACTATTCATTCAAGTTAGAGAATTTTGTAATAATAAAATATTTTTAAATTTCAAAAAGATTTGTGTGTTTGGATTTTTATACAAACTTTGGTTAATTAAATAATTGCCAAATGACATCTATTTTTAAAATTTCGGGACAGAATATTAATTTTTCTCACGTTTTATACTAAAAATCTGGATTTTAATAAGATAACCGTCCGTGGAACGCTATGGTCCAGGGCACATCTCTTGACATAAGAGAAATATTATAATAATACAGAAGAAAAAGAATACAAGAATCACAAAAACTTTAAAATACTTGTATAAAGTCGACTTTAATATTATTTTTATTTTTAATTTAATTATTAATTTCATAAGTTTATTCACATAAACTCTCTGAGTACAAGCACTTTATTGATACTTATACTTTTCCTCTAGATTTAGGCTTTTACAAAATCCATCAAAGATTTTGCAAGCATTTTTAGGTCCACTATCTACGTTCAAGAAAATTTTATCTTTCAAATTATCCTAAGAATTATAAGCAATGATCGCAATTGCATGAAATATTCGTGAATTAGGAAAATATTTAAAGTATCACTGTTTTTGCAATAGCTTCTTACGAAATCCAGTAAATTCACAGTGCCTACGTTTATTTGTCGCAGAAATTTGTTGAATCTTGTTTGCCCATTCATATTTTAATACGCATCATGAGCAAACAATATGTTCTATTAAGTCGCAATTGTCTTGTATGAATAGTTAAAACAAAATTATATTTTTTTATTAGTGAATATCCCTTCAATCAAAAGTTGATTTACGAGACTTGTATATTTTCATACATTATTAAAAAAGAGCGTGTTTTCAGATAATACATGACACAATGCGAGATCTTAAACTCATTATTTGCACCGAACCTTGAAAATTTACTCGACAATGTATACGCATATAAGGCGATTGCTATAGCGATTATTATCACTTTCCAAGTATTAAGTTTTTTTTACAAATATTGACATTTTTTAATTTTTTTGCCAAAAATTCATTGAAAATAAATTCAGGATGATGAGAAAAATGGCATTGTCTTTGATACTACTGGGTAAGTAAACATCTATACAAAGAAAAATCTAGCTGTGAATAGAGCTTATTCAAGAATTAAAGTGTATAAATTCCGGGTTATAAAGGAGCTTTTTCATTTTTTTAATTTATCATGGAATTAAGAACAGGGATTTAAGATTTAAGAAGAGGATTTCTTCTATAATCTATATATGACAAATTAATAAAATTATATTATTTAAAGGGATGCAGAAAAAAGCATAATATAACTTAGTCGTAGACATTCTATATCCTTTTATAATGAAACTTGATATCACTTACATGAAATTTAATTGAGAATACACATATGGTTGAATACAAATTTTTATTTTTATATTTAAAGCCATCACAACTTTATTCGTGGACACCTTTGCCAACACCATCAACACCTACAAACTGGGCAAAAAGGTGAGTTTTATTTTATTTAGAAAAATTATTTAAAATTCCTTTATTATATCAAATGCACGATATCTTTATTTTATGGGTAATGTTAAATTTATTAAATTTATTGAAAGAAAAATAGGTAGAAGTATATTTCCTATATAGTGCAAATACTCGATCACTAAAGGTGCTGCTTTTAGTTAATGGTCAGTGGATATCTACATGATTTAGCAAAAATTTCAATCATATGAAATTTCTTTGCAATTTAAAATGATCAAACTATGAACAATTTGGGAAATAGTACTTCCAGTAATTTAAAAAATATTCCTTGCAGAATCCTATTGGCTTTGGAAAGTGTCTATTTAAATGCCGTGTAAGTAAAGAAAAGTTCACACTTCATTTCTCGTACTGGAAAACGATTGATTTTGCCCAAAACTGTAATTAAAAATAAAACAATGTTTTCAGAGATCTAGCAAGGACCCGGTCTGTGTTACGTTGAAAAATGGTAAAAACCTTACTTTCGCTAGAATGACATACGACTGCATCCAAAGAAACTGCGGAGCAGGTCAGTTGTGTAGGGATTAACTTTAAGAGATTCAATGTGAAATAGTACAATTCGAAAAATGTATTTACTTTGAAAATGTAAAACATGTTTTGATGCACCAGCTTTTCGAAAAGTTATGATTACCTATAAAATAATATAAATACTAATAACTGTTTCAGCTGGACTCATTGCATATAAGGGAACATGTTTGCCTACTGATGTGCAACCAGGAAAATCATCGCATAATCCTGCATTCGTGGGCCCGAATGTTGGAAAGACCCGTCAGATGACGCTCCAGGATCATCTCAATTCTGGTCATGCATGATGAATATGTAATAATAAGGAAGCATATTTTTATCGACTTCAATATTATGAATGTGTGTGCTTTCCTGAATTATAAATAACGTCACTGGACGACAATTTTACATTTTTCAATGAGTAATACATCTATAGAAATGTAATCCACGTAATAAACCACTCCAGTGTGATAAGTTCTGGTGTTACCTAATTTTCCTCGCTCACACATTAGATTACAATCCGTGCCGAATCATTTTATATTCTACAGTAACGTACATTTTTATGTAGGAAGTAAATACTTAGGAGCATTGTTACAATATATGAATCTCGCTCGCTCGCATTTAAATAATGGCCTGCTTTGCTAGAAGAGCATAAGAATTCTATTCATGAATTTTTTATTTAAATAATTTCTGAGTAAATTCAGTTTATTTATTCACTTGGATTTTTCTCTAGTTTTAAGCAAGATTTAATCATAGAAAGTATTGAACAAATTTTTAGATTAAATATTATAAACTTTTTTCTCAAATTCTTTACACGCTTTGGAATTAAATACACTTCTACTATCCGTCCAGTTTACGAATATCTGTCCGAAACAGGTTTATATTTTTGAAAATTACTTGTTTGAAAAAATTGGAAAAAACTCAGCTTATTGCTTAATAAAACTGACTTTATTGAGCATCAGACAAGTCCACATTTGTTTATTACGACAATTCACTTGAAAAATATTCTTCCTTAAAGAATGAAAACCGTAGTTTTTCGCAATGCTCTGATGGGGCTTAACTTTCAATTACGAAATCTTTGAAATAACCAATCAACAATATATATATCATCTATACATGCATAAAAAAAATTTTAATGTATGAATTATAATTAACGTAGAATGCAATTGAATATGCCTGTGATTCTCCTGTAATATACATAGTAGAGACTTGTCTTCTGACATGTATTTCAAGCTTCTGGATAGGTTGGCTATTTAACAATACCATTCTGCTCTCACCTCGTACTAAAACTTCCGTTAATCGGGCTTCTAGCAATTTTGGGTAAAAAGAAGAAACCTACTTTTAAATTATATATATATATATATATATATATATATATATATATTAGGGTGGTTCAAAAAAATCGACTATTTTTTTTCAAAACCCCCACTTAAAAACTTCCGGAAAGGTGTAAAAAGATACCTGTGAAAAGCAGAGCTCTTAATATTAATATTTAGAGGTCGCTTATCGCGAATTTCTATTTCCCATTTAAATAGCATGTGAAAATTTTTTTTTTTTAATTTGGAATTTTGTAACTCTTGAATGGCTTGATGAATTGCTAAGCCCATACCATATTCTTGTGGGGAATTCGACGCTCTACAAATAAGGTTTCTTATGATTTTTTCATAAATTTACTCCTTCAAAAGTTATTTAAGGTTAAAGTTGAACACATAATAAATTTATCGGTTTTTTTTCTTAATTTTTGGCAAAAATTTGAAATTTATCACTCATTATCGTAATAGTTCTTTCGGATATTTTATAGTTTAAAATTTTTTCTAAAAAAACAATAATCTAACTCAAATCATCACATTATCAAGTTTAACATTGTTTTAAAATTTGCCTTTTATTGTTCTTACCGAGAAAACGTAGAATTTTTAAAGACCTTGCGGTAGTGAATGATGTTGCAGAACGCGGTATTGCATTAATTGATGAATACAATAACTGCTTAACAAAAAACGAGGACCAACTTCAATATCTTTTTAAAAGTTGTGCAAGAACATCGTCGACAATTTCCAGATTGTAACAAGGAAACATTAAAATAAGAGTTAATGTTCGTAATGATAATTTTAACTCCAAAACTTATGAATAATTTTGTTTTAGTATTAATATTTAAAATTGTTTATATTGAATTTTATTTTTATACTATACTAAATACAAAACAGTATGTTTCTAAAAGTGACGTCTTTTCATTAGTATCTGAATTATCTTGATACTTAATAGATGAAAACTACTATTTTAATAAGAAATAAGCAGGCAATAGCTTTTCGATTTAAAAATTGTTGAACTTTTTTTTTCGGAGAAAATTATAAACTATAAAATTTCCGAAAAAAATATTCCGATAAATAGTGATAAATTTCAAATTTTTTCCAAAAATTAAGGAAAAAACGATAAATTTATTATATGTTCAACATTAACCTCAAATAACTTTTGAAGGAGTGAATTTATGAAAAAATCATAAGAGACCTTTGTTGTAGGGCGTCAAATTCCCTACAAGAATATGGTATGGGCTTAGCAATTCATCAAGCCATTCAAGAGTTACAAAATTCCAAATTAAAAAAAAAAATTTCACATGCTATTTAAATGGGAAATAGAAATTCGCGATGAGCGACCTCTAAATGTTAATATTAAGAGCTCTGCTTTTCACAGGCGTCTTTTGACATATTTTCACTTTTTCCATATTTTACATACATTACATTATTTTACATATATTCACTAAGCAGCTAGGAGTTTTTCAGTATCGAATTATTCAATATTTCGACTAATTATATTAGTAATTTTTAGGAGCTTACTTTTTTCTAATTGAATTAGTAGAATTATACTAACAATTGGAAAAGTTTCACCAATTTATATTTAGATACATTGTTTCTTAAATACAAAATACCTAAGAGGCACTTGTTTTACCCTACTGCGTAGAAGCGGAAAAAAAAGGATGTCAACAAGGCTTTTTAGTCCAGTATTCGTCTATTCAAAAAATGTTTTGCAAAAAAGAAACATTTAAATAAAAAAACTAGTCGCTCACTCAAAAATATATTTTTTTATGCCATTAGTCATGCAAAGATTGAAAAAATACATTTTTTTCAGTTTAAAAATTGCAAAAATTTTACTGAAAAGTAATTACATATAATTAGTTTATTCAGTCCAAAATTTGTGCTAGAAGCCCTTGCCAAATAAGATGTTTTCGAATATATGCATCTCTCAAAAATTAATTGATTTTTCAACCATTAAAATATTATTGGCTGAAAAAAATTTCAAATAACTTTTAGTAATAATTATAGTCATATTATAGTCAATATTATCACTTTGTTGTAATTGTAAATCGATTTAGATATCTTCCAAACTAATTTTTAAAACTATTTCATTGTAGGAAAACGGTAGTTAATAATAAAATAATAAACGATTGTGGAGTATGGTTCTCCTTGCCTGTTACATTTCGAGATGCTTTGTGGTAAGTCCGCTTGATTCTCGCGTTTCAGGGTGTTTTTTTGATATTAGCCTCCTTGACTTTTAAAATTTTGGGTGCTTTTTGATATGAGTCTCATTGCCTTTCGCATTTAAGGGTGCTTTTTGATGTGGCTCTCCTTTCTTCTCACGTTTTGAAGTGTTTTTTGGCGTGAGTCTCCTTCCCTCTCACAGTGGTACTTGAAAAAGTATTTTTTTAATTGAATTCAACGTTCACTTTGCTCTTCTCTTCGCGATCTTTCTTTTGGGAAAAATGTCATGCTGTGAAGATCACGAATACTTCTTCAAAATCAGAGTCGATTCCGGAGAGGGTACAAAAGAATGGTATTTTTGTGTGCCTGCCTCAGTCTTTGCCAGATCGAATTGACTTTTAAGGTTCTTGCCAGTGGCTGTATGACTTTCTTTGGAGATAAAAAATGTTACGAAAAAATTATTTTTATCAAGTATTAGAACCACTGAGACACTAAACCATGCCTGGTAGCGCTGCAGCTAGTTGGCATGGGGCACCCGCGCTCTTATGACCTACAACACAACCAATACTTTTGATCTCATTTTCGTTTTTTTATTTTTTATTTTTTTTCAAGAGAAAAATCAAGCTTTTTCTAGCTTACCTGAAAAAAAATTAAAAATGGCGCATTTGGAGAGAAACTCAAAAATATTCTTGAAAATGAAAAATCAAGGTGAAATGTCGGGGTGAATCGTCAAAAATTCGGACCCCTGTATCTTGACAACCCGTCATACTAGGTGCACCCCCTTTACAGAATATAAAGAGGTCCACTAGCACTAAAATCTGGCGAAATTTCAATAAGATAGGCGGCAACAAAATTGTAGGCGCGGACACTTGACAAAGGACCCCGCACCAAATGTACAGAAAAAAGCCTTATGATAAAAAATTCTAAAAAAAATTTTTTCTTGTATTTTCGAACCTGCAAACTAAAAATTCGAAAGAAAAATGTCAGAAAGATGGACAGTTTTTAGACAAACACTTGTCCAAAGTTTCGATTTTTACATGTATTTTAATGGAAAAATGCTTATTTTAGCAAAATGTTTTTTTTCCTCAAAAACGCTATGATAGATTTGACTAAAACTTTTATATTTTGACGATCAGGTGTACCAAATCAAAAGATTCATACCCACGAACTAGAAATATTAACGATTCTTTGGATATACAGCATGTTTTTGGGGGTGTTTTTGTACCCTGAACATCCAAGTAACATATGTAAATCATCATTTCTTAGTAACTAAAATAAATAGAGACTTTTATTCATCTTCTACGGCATGAAACGACTTTTCAATAAGTGGAGTAAGCGTACATAGCAAGAATATGTTTTGACTTTATTTTAGGGGATGTTTTACCATCCCTTAAACAATGAGTCTTAAGTTCCTAACGCATTAATCAATAACGAAAAATAATTTTATTTTTAAATGCATGAAAGCTGATATTTTAGGACAGAAAATAGTCGCGTACAACCCTAAAAACTTCCTAAAGCACTTTCAACCCCTTATCAGATATAAAATTCACCCAAACTACCCCTAAATATTTTTAAAATTCAACAAAACCAACCTAATTCAAAAATCCGCCCAATTTTTGCTGATAATAATTTCAATTGATGCCAAAGGGGCACACAT
>CAKNYM010049592.1:65041-83094 GCA_932195095.1 Andricus curvator
ATGTGTGCCCCTTTGGCATCAATTGAAATTATTATCAGCAAAAATTGGGCGGATTTTTGAATTAGGTTGTTTTTGTTGAATTTTAAAAATATTTAGGGGTAGTTTGGGTGAATTTTATATCTGATAAGGGGTTGAAAGTGCTTTAGGAAGTTTTTAGGGTTGTACGCGACTATTTTCTGTCCTAAAATATCAGCTTTCATGCATTTAAAAATAAAATTATTTTTCGTTATTGATTAATGCGTTAGGAACTTAAGACTCATTGTTTAAGGGATGGCAAAACATCCCCTAAAATAAAGTCAAAACATATTCTTGCTATGTACGCTTACTCCACTTATTGAAAAGTCGTTTCATGCCGTAGAGGATTAATAAAAATCTCTATTGATTTTAGTTACTAAGAAATGATGATTTACATATGTTACTTGGATGTTTAGGGTACAAAAACACCCCCAAAAACATGCTGTATACCCAAAGAATCGTTATTCTTTCTAGATCGTGGGTACGAATCTTTTGATTCGGTACGCCTGATCGTCAAAATATAAAAGTTTTAGTCAAATCTATCATAGCGTTTTTGAGGAAAAAAAACATTTTACTAAAATAAGCATTTTTCCATTAAAATACATGTAAAAATCGAAACTTTGGACAAGTGTTTGTCTAAAAACTGTCCATCTTTCTGACATTTTTCTTTCGAATTTTTAGTTTGCAGGTTCGAAAATACAAGAAAAAATTTTTTTTAGAATTTTTTATCATAAGGCTTTTTTCTGTACATTTGGTGCGGGGTCCTTTGACCCGCTTAACAGATAATTCTAATTGTACATAATCAATTTTTTGTGATCCTTGTGTTTCTTTTGAATAACCCAAAATTTTTATTTGGAGACTAGTATCATGATGTGAATATTAATTATACACACAGAAAGTTTCTCCCCCCTCCTAGAAAAAACTCATTAAGAACAATTCCTACCCTAGAAAATTGTAATATTTAGCCTACACTATTTATTCAATTTAAACAATTTGAAAAAATAAAAACGTTTTATATTTCAAACAAAATTATGTATGTAGATGTTGGATAAAAACGTTGGTTAATTTTTCAATAAACAAAAAATTGAGATTTTTTCAGAATTACAATTTTTTTTTAAGATTTTTAGATTTATCACAAAAGATCTGATATCTGTACTTCAAATATATAGAAATAATTTCTAGTGACGAAGAATAATGTTAGAAAATTGGTTATTAAGTAATAAACAATTTAATAAATCAAAGGTATTTTTGGGGATATGGCAATGTTCAGTTGATTCAAATCCAGAGTTTTTATATAAAATCTGAGTGAAATTAATATTCCATTCCGATTAATTTCAAAAAGATTCTATTAGGCAATTCCTTAAACAATCTTTATAAACAAATTCTCAGTTTGGATATTTTTTGACGAAGGGGTTGAATTTTTCATGGAATCAACCGAGAATGCCTTTTCGATTACCCTTATTTATGATTCTCTGCATGATTTTATAAATATTGTTCAACTACTTAATGATTGTTGTCAATTTGGAAAGTATTATACTTGAAAGTCATCGCCAAGACATTTTTAGCTGATAACATAAAAAATTAAGCTTATTCTTCAAATAATATCCAAATTCTGAATTTGTTCATAAAAATTGTTGTAACAATAAATAATTATTAAGAATAGTGGAAGTTTTTCTGACTGCTGGTCAAAATCTATTAGACTGAGAGTTTAGCCCTTGCTAAATACAATATTTTCGAATATATGCCTCTCCCAAAAATTAATTGATTTTTTAACTATTGATGTATTTTCAGCTGAAAAAGATTAGATATCACTTTCAGTCATCGATTGTTAGTCCTTGAACCGTCCTGTCAGTGACAAAGTTTCTATCGGTCGTTCAGTAACTGGGCACCCGAGTACTCTCTATGGTCTTTAAACATAATCAATTTATTTTGAATATTTTTGACGTATATAGTTAATTGTTATGACGTGCAGGGGTGGAGTCATGCCAACCCTCGGCAGGTCACATTTGTGACAAGTCACACTGCCGAAAGTCACATTACGGAAAGTTACAATTATGGCATATCACATTTTCGGCAACTCTCATTTCGAAAAATATTAAGTCCACAAAAAATTGCCAAAATGCATGAAGTCACATATGCGGCGATTCACATTTGCGACTGGTAACATTCGCGGAAAGTCACATTTGAGCATCTCTTATTCGTTAGAATATAAAGTACAGAAAAAATTGGCAATAGGGCGAAAACACACTCCTCTTGTTAGTCACAAAAATAATGTAGTTGTATTTTATTCCAAATTTTTGTTAATAATCATAAATACAGGGCTGGCGTCGATCCACATGGTGGCGAAACCGAAGATGCCCTCCCATGATTTTTTAACTTACCTTTACTTATTTCGTTTTCACTGGCAAATGGAGAAAAACTATACAAAAATTTAATATTTGAAAGATTACAAAAGATTATTTATAATAATGTTAAATTCATTCATTCACATTGTTCAACTGTCTATTTGGCAGTTTATCATAGCATACGTCAGAACATCATCTTTGACTTTTAGTAACATAAAGTTTTTCAGCATGCATGTTAATACTTTTTTTTAAATTTTCATGTTATTACATACTTTTGTACTCTAGATTAAACTGATGAATTTCAAGAAGCGTGATGCATAATTTGAAAATTATTCATTTTTACTGATTTAGTTTCACGATCCTAATCTGAGATTACTTTAAGTTTAAACGAAGTTTCGAAGTCTTTAATTTTTAACGATTCAATTATGCTTTTAAAAATTTTTGTTTTGATTAAACTTTGATGGTTTACAATATTTAAAATTCTTTTAATTTGACCGGTGAAAATGAGATTGAATTTTGTTTTATACAGAAATCTAATTTTTTAATAATAAAATCTATCTAATCATTTTGCATGTCATTTGATACTGTATGCTATGATACCATTTAATCATATTTATCAACTTTAAAATTTTTATAATTTCAACTTAAAATTATAGTTTCAAATGCGCAATTCTGAAATAGTTCAATTTTTGAAGCCTTGAAACTAAAGTTGTTAAGCTTTAAAAGTTTAAATTCACAAATACTAGTTTGGAAGTTTCTTAATTTGTAAATGCTCAATCAGGAACTTTACTAATTTTGTAATTTTTAGTTTGTTATGTTAGGTTTTTCAACCATATAAAACTAATTTGAAACGTACAGTTCGTAATGCTTTTTTAGAATTATCAAATTTGAACTTAATCATTTTTGGAGGTTGTCAGTTTTTAAATTGCACTTTGTAAAAACAAGCGTTCGGTAGGTTTTGTGCAAATACTATCATCCTTAAGGATTTATTACTCTTTCAATATCAATTATAGAAATGTAGTCATTATAAGAAAAAATTAAATCCCTTTAAATCTTGGAAATCCTATCAAAATTTGAAAAAATGTATTGGAATAACTTGAGAGCTTTTACAATCCCTTAAAATCATTGAAATCTTTGAAAATCTTACCAAATCCGTTAAAATCCTTTCAAACTCTCTTAGAATCTTTTAAAATATCCTGAAACCTTATAGGCCCTATAAAATCGTTCAAAATCTTCCGCAATTCTAGGAAATTTTATAAACCTGCAAAAGTTTCTTCGAACTCCTTAAAATCATTAGACTCCTTGAAAATTCCTTCAAATTTTTTGAATTCGTTGAAAATTCATAGGAATCCTTGGAATTACTCTGAACTACCTAGAAATTTTTAAGCGCTTAGAAATTCATAGGAATCTTTTGAGATACTAAATCTATTCAAAATGTTTTAAAATCTTTTCAGAATTTTGAAATTCTTTAAAATTCCTCAATTTTCGTAAATAAATTCTTTGAAATCCATTAAAATATTATAAAATCCTCAAAAATTTATTGAAATTACATGAAATCTGAGGATGTTCCTAGAAATATCTTGAGATACTTATATAGCCCTATGAAATCGCTTGAGATCCTGGGAAATTTATTTAAATACATTTAAAATCCCTTCGGATTACCAAAACCCTCGAAAATCTTATAGAATTCCTTGAAAATCCTTCGAAATATTAGTAAATCTTGGGAATTCTCTGAAATCCCTTCGATTCTTTTTCAATATCCTAAAGTCTTGTAAATCTCATCAGATCCTTTCAGATCTTCCGAAATTTAAGGAAATTATTTAAAAACGTAGAGTAACCGAAGTATTTGAAATGATCTTCAAATCTTTGAAATTCTACGAAATCCCCTTATTTTTGTGAAATTCTTTGTAGATTATAGAAATATTATAAAATGTTTAGAATTCCTTTGAAATCTTTAAAATTCTATGAAGTCCCTTGATATCACTCAAAATATCTTTAAACCTCTTAAATCTTATGAAATAATCTTTCAGAATTTTCATAAAGTTTAGGACATTTTTTAAAATTCCATAAATTTTGCTTTGACTTCTGAAAATCCCCTAAAACCTGTTAAATAATATTAAATCCCTTAACTAACTCTTATGCAATACCTTGGACTGCCGTAAAATCTGTAAGCTATTTTAGATTTCCTTAAAACATTTAAAAGCTTTGAAAATTCCTTGAAATAATTTTGATTCTTCGAAATTCTATGAATTTTCTTAAACTCTGTTGAAATTTACAAACAAATAATAATATGTCCACTTTCTTAACCTAGAGACATTTAAAAGGAAGAAACTAGACTTTTTCCAGATAATAAAGAAAAACCCTAAGTTCGAAACAATTCTGATAAAATTTTTTGTTGAATTAATCAATTAAAAAAGATTCAATTTCAATTTTGAATAATTTGAATTTGGAAGAGTTTTAATGTTTTAAACGCTTTTATTTTATAGTTTAGTATTCAATATTTAAATTGCACATTTCTCAGGTATGAAAGCTTTGAATTTTTAAGCATCATTTGGAAAAATGTTTGGTAACATTTATATTAAGAATTTTAATGCTAATAAGGAACTCATCGCGCGCTATAAAATTGGTTAGCAATTGGTCAATTTAATTAGTAATAGCTCTCTGTGGGTATACAATTTTCTGATATTTATTTTTTAACTGTCTGCGATTGATATAAAGCAACAAAAGGTTCCATCATGAATTCATAAACACTTCAAGATACGTCTCAAAAATATTTAAATCCGAATATTTTTAAAACCATTTTTTCAAAAATTACAACATTTTTTTAAATTCTGCATCTCTTATAATCAAATATATCAATTGCACACCAAATTTGAGTATTTAATTAAAATCTACGTGAAAATCTATAAGCTATTTTCTTGACATTATTGTTTTGAACAATTGTATGTTATTGACATTTTTAAAAATATTTTTACAACAATTTCAGAACTTTCATAAACATACAACGCTATAAAGAACTCAGTAGCAACGATTTCGTGTGCAATTAATATATTTGTTTATAAAATTTGCAGGAATTCGAAAAATGGTTTAACAAAAAAAAGGGAGGGTATTAAGAAATATTTAAAGCGGATTCGAGAGTGTTTTCGGTTTCTTGATCGGTCACTTACTTTGTCAGAGGGGTGATAATAAAAATTCAACAATAATTTATTCAATTTGAGATAATTTCTTTCTAGACGAATCCAAATGTGTTTAAGATTTTTCCACTAAACCCTTCATTTGTTTTTAAATTGTGCAGAATTTGAAAAAAAATGATATATTTGTTAAAAAAAATTGATTCATAAGGGCTCACTGACATATTTCGGAAGCGAATACAAAGGTGCTTTGAGTTTTTCTTTCGGACACTTAGTTTGTTCATAAATGAATTACAAACTTATAAATCATATTCTTATTCTTAGCATTGAAAAATTCGATCTGGACAGATGCGTCTAATTTGTCATCATCAATTTGTTGTGATCCTTGTGTTTCTTTTATATAACTAAAATCTTTAAATTGGAGACTTGAATCATGGTTTAGACAATAAATGCATATATAAAAAGGTTCTTCCCCTAAGGGAAAAAAATTATGCTTTTTGAATTATAAAAACATTTGTGTCTTTGGATTTTCGATAAAAACTTTGGTTAATTTTTCATTAAACAACAAAATTGGGATTTTTTTCAGAATTACCATTTTTTTAAAGATTTTCAGATTCGTTACAAAAAATCTAACATCTGTACTACAACTATCTAAAAATAATTTCCAGTGGCTAAGAATAATCTTAGAAAATTGGTTATCCGTTATAAACAAGTTAATGAACAAAAGGTATTTTTTTGGATTGGCAGTGCTCAGTTCATTCAAATCCAGAGTTTTATTATAAAATCTGAGTAAAATTAATACTTCATCAAGATTAACTGAAAATAGATTCTATTATGCAATCGCTTAAACAATTCTTTTAAACAAATTAACAGTTTGGATATTTTTTAACATAGAGGCATACTTTTCAATGTAATCAACCAAGAATGGCTTGTCGTTGACAATTACCTATAATTATCTGCATTTTTTCGTAAATATTTTTTAACTAATTAATAATAATTGTTGACAATTTGAAAACTATCATACTTAAAAATTATCGCATATACATTCTTTGTTGATTCCATAAAAAATTAGGCTTATTCTTTAAACAATAGCCAAATTCTAAAGTAATTTATAAAAATTGTTCAAATAGTTAATAATTATTATAAATTTTCAAATTATCATAGCGAAGCCTTATCGGAAAATCATTCTTAGTTGAATTCGTAAGAAAATTTAGCCTATTAGTTTTAAAATACACAAACTCTGAATTTGTTCATTAAAATTATTTTAATATTGAATAATTATTTTTAACTTGCAATTTATCATAGAAAAAGTAATTAGATAGACATACTTAGTAGATTCCATAAAAATTGAGCGTATTCTTTGAAAAATAGCACAATTCTGAATTTGTTTATAAAAATTGTTTGAATAATTAATAATTCTCATAAACATCCAAAGTATCATAGCAAGGAGCCATTGGAAATATATTCTTAGTTCATTCTCTAAAAAAACATTGTGCTTATTCCTTGAAAAATATCGAAACTGTGAATTTTTTCTTATCAAAATTGTTTGAATAATTGCAATGAACTACGCATCGCCTGGCACGTTATATCGTCTAGGGCACAAGGGAAATAAGGCTCTTGGAATAAGAATACAACAACTTTAAGATAATCTTATAAAATCGACTCTAATATTAGTTTAATATTTTTCTTTATAAATTCTCTGAGTATTAGCACTTCATTAATTTTTATACTTTTTTTCTCTGGACTTAAGATTTTACAAAATCCATGGAAAATTTTGTGAGAATTTTCAGACACAATATCTAATTTTAAGAAAATTTAATCTCCTAAGCGATTCTCAGATTTCCAGACAATCGTCGCACTTGCATAACATATTCGTAACTTAATAACATATTAGAATTATCACTAGTTTTGCAATATCTTCTTACAAAATCCACCACATTCATAGTGCCTAGGTTTATTTGTCACAGAATTGTGTTAAACCTTTTTTGTCCATTTTTATTCTAATACACATCATGAGCAAATAAATGTTCTCTAAAATCGTAGCTGTCTTGTATAAATAGTCTCGCATTATTGAAAAGGAGCTAGTTTTCAGATAATACATTACACAATGAGAGATCTGAAAATATTTTTGTTTGCACCGAACCTTGATAATTTACTTGACTCGTGTACGTATACAAGGCAATTATAGTGACGAATATCATAATTCTCCAAGTATTCAGTTTCTTGTGGAACATCGTTATTTCAAAAGCTTTTTTTCAAAATAGAAGCTTAATTAATTAAAAATTCAAGATGATGGGAAAAGTGACATTGGCTTTCACATTTCTAGGTAAGTAATCATCTATAGAAAAAACATCATGATTGCTGTGAATAGATTTTATTCAAGCATATGGCATATTTCATGTTATATTCTGTTTAACTAATGCAGTTTATAATTTCAAATTAAACATATAAATAAACAAATATGTTCATCTTTATTTTTAAAGCTATCACAACTTTATTCCTGGACACCTTTGCCAGCACCATCAGCGCCGACCAACCGGGCAAAAAGGTGATTTATAGTTTATTCACAATAATTACTTAAAATACGTTTATTATATATAATACCTGATATATTTTTTTAATGTCAATATTAAATTGATCAGAAGAAACATAGGAAAAAGTACGTTTCCTGTAGTAAACATACTCTGTCCCTAAAGTTGCTACTCTTAGTTGATTGACAGTGAGTATAATTTAAGAAAAGGTTCAATAATATGGAATTCTTTTGCAATTTAAAATTATCAAACTATGAAAAATTTGATTAATAGTTCTTCTAGTAATGAAAAAATAATATATTTCTTGCAGAGTCTTATAGGCTACGGAAAGTGTATATTTAAATGCCGTGTAAGTAAACCAAAATTCCCACTGTCTTTCTTATATTGGAAAACGCTTGATTTTCCCTAAAACTGTAATTTAAAAAAATATTTTTTTTTCAGAAATCTCGCATTGACCCAGTTTGTGCAGTACTTGATAGTGGTAAACACGTTAACCTCGGAAGAAAGTCGTACGAATGTCTCAGAAAAACCTGTGGACGTGGTCAGTTGTGTAGAAAAACACTTTCTTATTACCTGAGGGTCAATTTTGTAAATATACTAAAATTCTGCCTTCAAAAACATTTTCAAAAACAATGATTCACTTTTAATTGCTTGAGAGTTAAAAGTTTGTAACCTTCCAGGCATTTAAAGAACGATATTGTTCAACTTTAAAAGATGCAATGCGGAATAGCTCAGTTTGGAAAATTCGTTTACTTTAAAAATATAACTTATAGCATAAGTTTAGATTTATCAGTTTTTTAAAATGCTACAGTTATTTATGTAATAATAAATGTTAATAACTATTTCAGGTGGAATAATCAAACATACAGGAGTATGTGTGAAAAGTGATCTGCAACCAGGACATGCATCGCAAAATGCTGCATTCGTGGGCCCGAGTGTTGGAAAAAACCCTCATATGACGCTCCAGGATCATCTTAATTCTGGTCATGCATAGTGCAAATGTAATAATAACACAGAAAAAACAGAAGTGATTTTTTGTTGCGGGTAATTTTCAAGTAGATGAAGTTGAATTTTTTCGTATCGAAACAAAACAAGATTCAATGGAGTTGACATGGTAACCATTTCCCATGTGGTCGGTAAATCTTAACACGTGAAGTTAATTTTTGTTGCAGGTAAAAATTACTCTAAAATCGCTGTAAAGATTACATTCTGTTTTTTCTGTGAAGGCAGCATATTTTCATCAACTATAATGGTATAAAATGTATGTGCTTTCCTGGATCATAAATAACGTCAGTGGACGACAGTTTTACACTCAATGAGTAATACATGTATAGAAATGTAATCCACATAATAAATCACTTCAGTGTAATAAGTTCTGATGTTACCTAATTTGCCTCTCTTAACTTTTACATTATAATCAGTCCTAAATTATTTTCGTATTTGGACTTGTTTTTAAAGATTTGGAATAGGCTGGCCATTTAACAACATTATCCTGCTCTCACCTCATACTTACACTTCCATTAATCAGGCTCCTAGCAATATTGGTTAAAAAGTAGAAACCTTCTATTAATTAATATATACATCATACAACCCTGAATAAATTCACATATTTTCACTAAATATCAAGAAGAATTTTTCATACATTTTCTATGTTTTAACGATGTGAAATTTAATACACATTCATTAAAAAAATTAACTTGCAAGTGAATAAAAAACTATATGTTGAAACTTTATTTATGTAGAGGCACTCCTCCTTTGAAAATATATTTATTTGTTTCATTGATATTTCACATATTGAAAAAAAACATGTTTCCATTCAAAAATTGCAAAAATTTTACTTCAAAGTAAATACGTTTACTTCTTTCAATCCAAAACTTGTGCTAGAAACCCTTGCCAAATAGGATGTTTTCGCATATATGCATCTCTCAAAACAAAATTAATTGATTTTTCAACCATTGAAATAGTTTCAGCTGAAAAAAATTAGAAATCCCTTTTAGTCATCTATTATAAGTCTTTGAACCACCCTTTAAGTGAACGAATTTCCAACGGTCGTTTAGTAACTGTGTACCCGGGTACCCCCTATGATCTTTAAACGTAATTCAATTATTTTTATTGTTTTAAGGTGTATATTTGATTGTTTTCATGTATAGGAGTTAAGTCATGTCAACCCCCGACAAATTATATTGTAATAAGTCACATTGCGGCAAGTTACATTTGTGACAAGTGTGCCTGTTTTATATTATTTTTCAAACAATTACATAATTTTTGAACATTCTGCGATTGATATAGAGAAACGAAAGGTTCCAAGAAGAAATCAAAAACACTTTAAGATTCGTATCAAAAAAATCTGAATGCGAATTTCTTTCAACCCCTTTTCCGAAAATCATAACATTGTTTCGATTCCTGAAACTTTTATAAGGAAATATATTAATTGCACACCAACTTTGAGTATTTAATCAAAATCTATATGTGAAGACCTCTAAGCTACTTTTATATTTTTTGAAAAAATTATTGTTTCGATCAATAACATGTTATTAACATTTTTTTCTTAACTTTTCACAACAGTATCATAATTCCTGTAAAAATACGATACTATAACGGACTTACAATTAGTAGCAACGAAGCTGTCTTATACAAAGTAACAAAAAAAAGTTTTTAACAATTTTTCTACGTCGCTTGGTTCAAATGTAGATTTTTATTGAATACTCATAGTTCGTATCCAATTAATATTTTTGTTCATAAAAGTTGCAGGACTTTGAAAAATGGTTTAACAAAAAAGGGGGCATTCAGATATATTTAAAGCGAATTCGAGAGTGTTTTAGATTTTTCGATCGGTCCCTTATTTTGTCGTAGGGGTGATAATAATAATTCATCAAATATTTTTCAATTTGAAATAAACATTTTGGAAACGAATCGAACTGCGTCGTGGGCTTATCGACTGAACCCCTTATTTGTTTATAAATTTGGTAATATATTTGAAAAAAATGATATAATTGATTTAAAAATTTGATTAAAAGGGGCTTACTTACGTATTTGGGAAGCGAGTCCAAAGGTATTTTTGCTTTTTCGTTCAAACACTTAGTTTGTTCATAACGAATTACAAACTAATACTATTACTAATACAATAGAATCAATGTTTTGTGATCCTTGTTTTCCTTTTAAATAACTAAAAACTTTAAAGTAGAGACTTGAATCATGATTTAAACAGTGAATAAATATATAAAAAATATTATGAAATTTTACTACGCTACACAGTGGGGGAAAAAAAGTATCTATGCACAAATCAATATTTAGCCTACACTATTCATTTAATTAACACGATTTCAAAAAAAATAAATGCAAATTATCCTAGAAAAAAAGTAATCGGAAATACACACATAGTTGATTTCGTGAAAAATTGAGTATATTCTTTGAAAAGTAGCCCAATTCTAAATTTGTTTTTGGAAATTGCTTAAAATATTATTAGTTCTTATAAATGTTAAAAGTATCATAGCAAGAAGTCATCAAAAATATATTCTCAGTAGATTCTGTAAAAAAATGGATCCTATTCCTTGAAAAATATCGGAACTGTGAATTTGTTTATCAAAATTATTTAAATAATTGAAAAATATCATCTTCTTTCAAATTATCGTAAGGAAAAATTAATTTTTTCACATTTAATGCTAAAAAACTGGATTTCAATGAACCAAGGAGCGCGTGAAACGCTATCGTCCAGGATACAAGGGAAATAAGGCTTTTGTCATAAGGTTACAACACCTTTAAGATAATTTCATAAATCGACTTTAATGTTTATTCCATTATAAATTTCATATTTTGTTTATAAATTCTCCGAATTTGGACTTTAAAAAATCCGTGAAATTCTAGCCAATGGTCGCAATTGCATAAAATATTCGTAAGTTAAGAAACTATCGGAATTATCACTATTTTTACAATATTTTCTTACAAAAACTCAAAAAAAAAAGAAAAAAAATCTTTTTTGAGGTTCTAATTTCAATACGCATCATGAGCAAACAAATGGTCTCTAAAATCGCAACTATCTTGTATAAATATTTGAAACAAAATTATATATATATATTTGTGAATATTCCTTCTCTTTTAATTTGAATTATGACACTTTTATATATTCTCACATTATTAAAAAAGAGCGTGTTTTTAGATAATACATTACGCAATGCGAGTTCTCAAAATTATTTTTATTGGCACCAATCCTTGAAAATTTACTCGACACGTGTACGTATGTAAGGCAATAAAAGCAATGAATATTATCATTCTTCAATATTCAGTTTCTTGCGAAACATCATTCTTGCCAAATCTTTTTTCGAAAAAGAAGCTTGACTAAATAAAAATCTAGGATGATGAGAAAAGTGGCATTGGCTTTCTTATTGCTAGGTAAGTAATCATCTATACAAAAAGCAACATGATTGCTGTGAAAAGATTTTATTCAAGAATTAAAGTTATATTATTAAGTATATCTTAAAAATATACTAAGGATTAATCATTATATATGAATTAATGAGAAGAAACCAAATTAATAAATGACATTCCTTGTATTACTTCAAATCATAAAAACCTTATTTGAGATTTTACTAAGATACAAATGTTATTCTATATAAGGTCACGAATTACTGACCATACCATATATTTATTTTCCTTTTCAACTTCTTATTTTCAAACTAAAGCAGATATCCTGCTGGCTGACATATTTCAGTTTGTATTTTGTTCAACTAATGCACTTTATCCATTTATCCAAGGTACTAAAGCCCTCATCTTAATCTCTTTCTGTCAAGTTAAAGATTAATAAAATTGCATTATTTAAAGAAATTCCTATTAAAGCGTCATCAAACTTAGCTGTGAACATTCTATATCGTTTTATAATGAAACTTAATCTGGTTTCAACCCCACAAAAAATAATGAATAGTTAAAAATTCCATTCTACGGCCAAGCTATGCAAGATGCGTAAAAAGATGAATCAATAAAATGTGTGCACCCAAAAAAGATTTACAAGTTTTTTATTGATCACTTTTTGAAATAATGTGTATTTTTTGTTTTATTTGTGAAAAACAACATTCAAAATGAGTAAATTAAATTTTTGTACGAACCACACAAGCTACGAAAGAAACTTCTATATCGTTTTATAATAAAACTTAATATCACTTATATTAAATTTTATTGAGATTAAACGTATGAATAAATAAATATGTTCATCTTTATTTTTAAAGCCATCGCAACTTTATTCTTGGACACCTTTGCCAACACCATCAGCACCAACCAACCGGGCAAAAGGGTGAATTTTATTTTACTTAGAACAATGATCTAAAACTTCTTTATTATATAGAATACACGATATCTTTTTTTTTACGGTAAATAATGAATTTATTGAAAGAGACATAGATGAAAGTGTGGAAGAATATTCGGACACTAAAGTTGCTACACTTAGTTAATTATGAGTGGGTATCCATATAATTTAGCAAAAACTTCAATAATATGAGATTTCCTTGCAATTTAAAATTTTCGAACTATGGAAACTTCAATAAACCGCACTTCTACTAATTAAAAAAATATTTCTTGCAGAATTTTATGAGCTACGCAAAGTGTATATTTAGATGTCGCGTAAGTAAAAAAAACATCACACTCTCCTTCTCATATTGGAAAACGATTGAGTTTCCCCAAAACTGTAAATTAAACAAAAACTGTGTTTTCAGAAATCTCGCAAGGACCCAGTTTGTGCAATGCTTGATAGTGGTAAACATGTTAACTTCGGAAGAAAGACGTATGATTGCCTTAGAGAAAACTGCGGGCGAGGTCAGTTGTGCAGAAAGACATTTTCTTATTATCTGAAAATTACCTTTATAAATATTCTAGAATACTGCTTTTAGAAATAATAAAATAATACCCTTTCTAAAGCTCAAAAGATATAACTTATTAACCTCAAACGCATTTAAAAAACGATTTTTTTTAACTTCAAATGATTCAATACGGAATAGTTCAATTTAGAAAATTCGTTTACTTTAAAAATATAACTTATAGCATAAGTTTCGATTTATCAGCTTTTTAAAATACTATAATTATCTATACAATAATAAATATCAATAATTATTCTAGGTGGAATAATTAAACATACGGGAGTATGTGTGAAGAGTGATATGCGACCAGGACATTCATCACAAAATGCTGCGTTCGAGGGCCCGAATTTTGGAAAGACCCCGAAGATTGCTTAAGCAATATGTTAATTTTGGTGCCCCATGTCATATATTTCGGGTGTGTCAGAATAATTATAAAACATATTGTTATCCTGTGGAGTAAAATATAATGTGTGCTTCGACTAAATGCAAATGATGTAACTTAACGAAAATTGTACACTTTTTAACGAAAAACACATGTATGAAAGTGTAATTCTTATAGTAAAATATTCATGTTAAATAAATTACAATTTCCTCCTTGAAAATCATTATTATTATTATTATTTCCTATTATACATATTGAATACTGAAGAGCTTTCAATTAAAAATATTCAAAATTGGAGAATTTTAGATTGTAAATCGTTATAATTTCAGATTTTTCGATTGTAAGTCTTCAATATTTTCATAAAGCAACCCATACCACCTAAAAATAAATATGTATAAAGGCCAAATCTAACCATATACCAAGATATTTTGGTCTCCTTTTGGGCGATCCGAAACACGTACAAATTATTTTGCCCTTATCGCCTCAAAATTACCCTTCAAAATCAATCCAAATCTAATCGTACCAGAATTTTGGTCTATTTTAAAAATCCGCAGATGAGCAAGAAGAAGAAGATTCTTTCACATTAATTCTCTCAGTGTTAACACTTTGTTAATTTTTTTCGTAATTCTTATTTTTTTATTCAGGTTTAGGCTTTTACAAAATGCATATAAAATGTAGAAGAAAGTTTAAATTTAATATATACGTTTTAGGAAAGTGAATATTTCTAATAACTATAAGAATTAAAAACGTTTTCCCCAATTTCATATCATATTTGTATTATGCGGAAATATTTGAATTATCACTCTTTTTGCAATAACTTCTTACGAAATTCGCCAAATTTATAGTGCTCTGGTGTATTTGTCGCAGAATTGTATTGTAATATATATGTACTGCAAGACAGTACGCGTCCCGCGTTCAGTGTGTGATTTACTACATAACATCTGGCAGGACTTTCACTGCCAAAGTTCGACAGTTCGTGTGCGAACTGCGGATCCGTCATCACACTCAACAAGTCAAAGCTAATGACCATCAGGCAGCATATTGTTGACAGAATACGAGTACTATCTAACGCTAGGAGAAGTCTAGAGCGGAAAGAGAGGTGGGTCAGAGAAAATCAAAAGTATTTGTCCGACCCATCTCGACTCTTCCAAGACCCTCCAGTTACTGTCGTCCTCCCGTCCATACCAGAGGAGGTCGAGGTATTTTGGAGAGAAGTATACGAAGCCCAGTATCCACTGACAGAAAACTCGAAAAATATAAATAGCTTCAAGGAGCTGTGCAGTGCCCTCATAACACCTGAGAAGGAATGCCCACCTATCACTACCGAGGAGGTGAAAAACGTATTAAGAGGCATGAAGAAATATTCCGCTCCGGGACCAGATGGTATCAAGACCTTCTGGTGGAAGAAGTTTCCTTCAACCCACCAGCATCTGGCCGAATTTTCACCTCATATCTGAAGTCAGAAGAGCCTATTCCGGAGTGGTTGATGGAAGGGCGCACAGTGCTCCTGCCAAAGACGAGCGACTTAGCTAACCCTAAGAATTACAGGCCAATAACTTGTCTGAAAACAGTGTATAAGATCTACACAGCTATCCTAAATGATAGTATTGTTCGGACAATTGGACCTGTGTGGCGAGAGATGTACGAACAACGCGGCTCAAAGAAAGGCGTAGCAGGACGTCGGGTGAACCTGCTCATCGATAGATGTGTCTGTAAAGGCGCAGCATCCTATCCTCGTTTCCTATCGATGGCCTGGATTGATTACCGGAAAGCTTTCGATTCAACCTCCCATAGACTTATCATCTGTCTGTTGGAAAGCTTAAAGGTTGATCCACACATCGTGAGGTCAATAGAGAGATTAATGCCGCTTTGGAAAACCAGATTTACTATCTCATCTGGAAAACATCGTGTGATCACTAACAGTGTCACCCTTCAGAGAGGTGTGTTTCAGGGATATACCATGAGCCCTCTCTTCTTTTGCCTCACATTATTGCCACTATCTCTCGCACTTCGCCATTTCGAAGGGTACATCTGCGGCAAACCTGGAAATGGAAAGCATAAGGTAACTCATGTATTTTACATGGATGATCTTAAGATCTATGCTAAAAATAAAAATAAACTACATCTAGCTCTAGACATTGTCAAAGTGTATACTCAAGAGATAAGAATAGATTTCGGGTTAGAGAAATGCGCCAAGGTTTATTTGAAGAAAGAAATACCTAACGGCATCCCCGAAGACCCTGAGCTCGTCGATGGAAGCGCTATACGACAACTTAGCGATGGAGAGACCTATAAATACCTGGGCGTGCCACAGATAAGCATTCAGGATATGACATCTATAAAGGATACTCTTCGATGCAGATACAAACGTCTCATCCGACGGATATGGTCTTCCGAACTGTCGGCGAGGAACAAAGTATCTGCGACGAACATGCTTGCCGTCCCAAGAGTACTCTATTCTTTTGGAGTGGTGCCATGGACGAAGGACGAGCTCACATCCCTCGATATCGGGTCCCGAAAGGTTATGCACATGAACAAAAGCATGCACCTTAAGTCTTCTGTTCCGCAACTTTACATCTCGCGCCGTCGAATTGGTCGCGGAATACTGAATCTTGAATGTCTTCACAACAGGATTATTCTGGGTACAGCACATATAGTCGCAAATGGACAAGACCCTCTTCTTAAAATAGTCAGGAAACACGAAGAAGTGGGCAGAGGGGCGTTTCTGTACAAAGCAGCGGAAACAGGCTGCAGGCCTCAAATATTATCTATCTCAAGAACTCATTCCTGAAAGCCTGTATTAAGAAAGCACAGGAGAAAAACTTCCGCGAACAGCTCCTCGACAAAAGACTACACGGCATCTTCCACAGAAATGTGGACGATTAGTCCATGTCGTATGAGCTAACGTTTGCTTTCCTTAAATCACCCGGATTGGTGTCAAGCACGGAGGGTTCCATTTTGGAAAGTCAAGACGGTGTCATTTCCACTCTAGCATACTGTCGCCACATTTTGAGCTAAGATATTCACGATGATAGCTGCAGAGCATGTCATGCACACCATGAGCATCTACGACACATACCATCTAGTTGTCCAACTCATGCGGGAACGTCCTACATCCAAAGGCACAATTCGGCACTAAGAGTGCTTTATTACCATCTCTGTCACTCTTATGGCATTAGTCCAAATACCGCGCCGCTAAACGCTAATAGGGAAATATAGTCAATTGTCGAAAATGAGAAGTGCCGCATATACTGAAGCTTCATATTCTCGACAATTGTTTCTGTTGCGCACTCGAGGCCCGACATAGTTCTCCTTGACTTTGAGAAACGAACCATGTTCGTCATCGAATTTTCGGCACCAGCTGACAAAAACGTCACAGCCGAGGAGAAAGAAAAGAAAAAGAGGTATAAAGACCTTATAAGGGAATTGCGACAGTTATACCCGGAATATTCTGCTAAGGTAATCGTCTTAATCATCGACGCTCGATGTATCGAATTATCAGATTGAATTCGTCGCAGACTGTAACCACCTATCTCACGGTCGTGAGACGTGGTTTCAGCTGAAATTTTACCGCGATTTCGCTGGGATCGGGTGCAATTTTTCAGATTAGCACCCGCTCTCGGCGAAATCTTGCGGTTGTCCTTATGAAAAATTTTCAACTATATATACCTACTAATATACATACATAATAAATTTAAATTAAAAATTCAAAGATTTTTCGGGTTTCAATCGTGTGCGAAACTATGAATGTTGCCGACGTTTCGTGAACTGCAATGTTCACGAAACGTCGGCAACATTCATAGTTT
>CAKNYM010049592.1:83494-145208 GCA_932195095.1 Andricus curvator
GTTCACGAAACGTCGGCAACATTCATAGTTTCGCACACGATTGAAACCCGAAAAATCTTTGAATTTTTAATTTAAATTTATTATAATGGATCATCGTGAAAGTCTTAAATCTATTAATATACATACATGCTTTACATTATAAATCAAACAATGGACTTATTTGCGACTGTTTGCATGCATTTATCGTAGAATTATATTTTCTTATTCTGCATTATTTCCTATCCGGAAGTTTCTATTATTATCATATGTCAGCAGAGAACTATACCTATCAAATCGCGATATTTCTTCAAATGAGTAAAATCATGTTTATTATTTTCTTAACATGCAACTCGTATTCTATAACGTAATACATTACCGAAAGTCCCATATATTTCTTTTCCGCCTTTTTATTTTTAATCTGAAGCACACATCTCGCTGAAATTTTGGAAAAGTACAGGAAATCCATTAAACTGCCTTCGCATAGCCAAATTAACTTTATATTTTGTTTAAATAATGCAGTTTATTGTAGTTTTCACTGAGAATCTGATGGAACACCGGGCTTTAGTACCCTGATTCTACACAAAAGGTATATCCGGAAAGTATCCGAAAGTGAGCTCTACCACGATCAAGAATTTGAAAGCCACAACCTTCTTCTAGCGATCCTCCCACTTTCGGAAGCACTACGCAAAGTCACCTTTTGGAATAGCTAACAGCTTCTTCAACTCATTCTGCTTTATTACTCTGCATTTCGAAACCGTGTTCCTTTTATAGGATGCAATGAGTGGGCAGGTGCGTTGGCGCGATAAAGGACCCACTCACAGTGAACATTTAGGTGTTTCATAATGAATTTTTTAAAGGTTTTCCCCAATTCGGTTCCAAATCCAAAAAAAGGAAATGCATCTTTTTCTGAATTTCGATTTATCAGATGCCAGCTGGTAGTCGGTATTCAAAATTTCCTATGTAAAATTCATAGGAAAAAATCACTTTTTGGAAATTCTGGAATAACTTCTGTAGGTTTAGAAGAATGTTACGGGAAAGTTATAGAACTTGTGGGGCACTCCCCAAAGAAGAATTCTACGTATAAACGATATAGGTTTGCCACGCCTCTAATGCCCCCACTGCCCCCCGAACCGTACCCCTAAATCCACAAATGTTAATTCTACACTAAATCCACACATTTGGGCACATTCGTGTCGTTTTTGGATCAAAAATTATTATTGTTAATCCACTGAAATAATTATAAATTTTGTAATTTAATATTCGTTTAAATAATGTTATTTTCTCAAAAATTTTGCTTTTTCTAACAGAAACAAAATCAAGGCTGCTTTTTTCTATATTTTATACATTTTCGATACATCAGCTTTATTATTCAACAAACGCCTACTTGCTTAAACGAATATAATTTATTTAAGTAATGTTTCATCTAAAAGGTCGGCTTTTTTGTTACAGAATCATAATGACGATTGTCTTTTAATAAATTTTATATAATTTAATTTATAATTCAATTTATAATAATAAAATTTAATTTAATTGTATGTTTGTAGAAAAGTTCGCTGATTTCTTATAACATGTTACTCTACCTTGCTTATAAGTATGTGCTGCGAGACAGTGTTGTTTAGGTACTGCCTGCGAAATTTTCCCTGCAATCTTCAACAATTTGCAATAGAAATTGTTCCTGTTCTTCATCCTTCGTTACTAACCTGTTAAAATCAAAAAACAATTTTACTCTTTTCACATTTTCTATAAAAAAGGAAACATATACTAAAAATGTATAAGAAGCAAGCAGACATCTTCATTTAGAAAAATGTTTGTTTGAACCAAACGAAACTTTTTTTGGCCCTATGCTAAACCTAGAATTTGGTTGTTTCAAACAAAATTTGTTTAAATCAAACAATAGTGTGTAGGAATCAAATAAGTTTTGTTTGAATCAAACAAATATTTGTATTATTTAATCAAATTTTTATTTAAGCCTATATCAAAGAAAGAATTTGATTCAAACAAACATTTTTCAAAGTGCTGAGAAAGAACAATTATTTTAACAAATGGAATTTGTCTCAATATTCAAAAATTACTTTGAAGTGTTGATAATCATTCCACTAGACTAACAATAATTAATTTTGACAAAAAAATAAGTTATCCAAAAAAGTTATTTTCACATTCCCATCATAATAAGAAGGTATCAGTTTCATGTGAAAGCTGACCATCGTGGATTTATGTGAATCTTCACTTTTTGAGACCTTTTTTGATCATCTTTTGATCAATGGTTCTGGATTGAACCACAAGAAAAAATAATGAAAAGCCAAAAATTCCATTCTGTGGTCAAACTATGCAAGATATGTGAAAAGATGAATAAACAAAATTTGTGCACCCAAAAGAGAATTAACAAATGTGTTATTAATAACTTTTTCATTGGATGTATAGTTTTTGCTTTATTCGTGAAAAACAACATGCTCATACCTCCTGAAGTTCGAAGAGTATAACCATACCGCATCAGAGTTAATCGAAATCGAATTATATTTAACTCACTACCAACTTCATTTTGCACTCACAGCTATATTGAGTTTTAACTGTACACGGAGAAAAAAATATGCCTCTAATAGTAAGAACACTAGTCATGCTTTTGTCGCAGGTTTCATTCTTGCTATCCTGGTACAAAATTCATTCATTTTAAGCAGGAAACCCTTTATCCTAAAAAAGTACAAAGCTTCATGCTTTTAAAGCGGTTATCCCTTGCGAAAAAAGCTCCAACTTCACCTTGCTATATTTGTAAAGAACTCACCCTATTAGAGTATGAGTACTCTTACAAATGAGATATTAGGCCGCGCTTACTTACGAACGTAGCGCCGGTAGGCCTGGCCTAACTTCACATCGCTCTTGCAAGACTACTCATACTCTACACGGAGAAAAAAATCGCACTGTTATAGTAGGCTGAGCTCTTAATATTACAGCACGGAACTTCATGTGCGAAATTGGTATGAATTTCTACCAATATTGGCATCAGGTTATACATTTTTAGCATTAAATTTACTATACTATAAAAGAATCAAGCGCATGCCATTATTGCTGGAGTCACATGCCCTGAGAGCAGTTGTGCCTTGCGGAAATAGCTCCAACTTCACCTTGCTACGGTTGTAAGAAAACCCATCCTATTAGAGTATGAGTACTCTTACTAAAGAGATATCAGGCCACGCCTACCGGCACTCGCGCGTGGCCTAATATCTCTTTTGTAAGATTGCTCATACTCTAATAGGATGGGTTTTCTTACAACCGTAGCAAGGTGAAGTTCGAGCTATTTTCGCAAGGGATAACGGCTTTAAAATCATGAAGCTTTGTACTTTTTTGGGATAAAGAGATTCCTGCTTAAAATGAATGAATTTTGTACCAAGATAGCAAGAAGGAAACCTGCGACAAAAGCATGATTAGTGCTCTTACTATTATCGGCATATTTTTTTCTCCGTGTAATAGGATGGGTTTTCTTACAACCGTAGCAAGGCAAAGTTAGAGTTATTTCCACAAGGCACAACTGCTCTAAGGGCATGTGACACCAGCAATAACGGCATGCGCTTGATTCTTTTATAGTATAGGACATTTAGTGCTAAAAATGTCTAACCTGATGCCAATATTGGTAGAAATTCATACCAATTTCGCACATGAATTTCCATACTGTAATATCAAGAGCTCAGCCTACTATAACAGTGCGATTTTTTTTTCCGTGTACACGGAGAAAAAAATATGCCTCTAATAGTAAGAACACTAGTCATGCTTTTGTCGCAGGTTTCATTCTTGCTATCCTGGTACAAAATTCATTCATTTTAAGCAGGAAACCCTTTATCCTAAAAAAGTACAAAGCTTCATGCTTTTAAAGCGGTTATCCCTTGCGAAAAAAGCTCCAACTTTACCTTGCTATATTTGTAAAGAACTCACCCTATTAGAGTATGAGTACTCTTACAAATGAGATATTAGGCCGCGCTTACTTACGAACGTAGCGCCGGTAGGCCTGGCCTAACTTCACATCGCTTTTGCAAGACTTTCCGCAAGGCACAACTGCTCTAAGGGCATGTGACTGCAGCAATAACGGCATGCGCTTGATTCTTTTATAGTATAGGACATTTAGTGCTAAAAATGTCTAACCTGATGCCAATATTGGTAGAAATTCATACCAATTTCGCACATGAATTTCCGTGCTGTAATATTAAGAGCTCAGCCTACTATAACAGTGTGATTTTTTTCTCCGTGTATAGGGTTTTTACAAGGTCCCTACGGAAAAATAATTAATTGATAGAAATTGTTTTTAAAACATGTTTTTATGCAGAAAGTCCCTTATCGCGTTTAATTAAAATAATATAGGGCTACTAGGTAAGTATATATATCAGGGTTTTTTCAGGTATTAGTATACAATCATGCTTAAACTCATTTTTAAACGATTTCTCATAATTGCACAAACAATCCAGAAAAAGGTACTAAGTGCATACATGATTGTTTCAGATAAGGATTGTTTGTCCCAAATTAATTTCTTTGTCGGTGGAATGGTAAAGAAATCGAAGGATTTTATGACGAATTTAAAATAATTTAAAGTTAATTCTTATAAGTTTAAAAATTCATCTTAGGCCACGTATGACGCAAAAGAATAGACGTTTTTTTCGCATTCGCTTTCAAATCTGGGAAAAGAAATTTCATATATATATTTTTGAATTTTAATTTAGAGTGCTGCCTCACGGTACCCTAAATTTCTCATATAAAAAACATGGAAAAAAATTACTTTTTGAGATTGCTGGAATAAGTTCTGTGGGCTTGGGAAAATCTTGCGGAAAAGGTGTAGAATCTGTAGAGGCATTTTCAACGAAGAATTGTATGTACCAATCATATGTTTTTGAAAACCCTAACACACCTTTACGATGCGCCAAAAGGTGCCCCTAAATCCAACAGTGCTAATTCTGCACGTAATCTACAGTTTGAGCAGGTTATTCTCATTTTTTTCATAAATTACTATTATTATTGTATGAGTGGAATATGTTTTAAAATTTTCAAGTAATTTTTTATTGTTTACACAAATTGAAATTGTTCAAATGAAAATTTGTTTTTTCTCAAAAAGTCTTTTTTTCTGACAGAATCATAATTTAGGTAAGAGAAGTTCACTCTTTTCTTTTAATTCTTAGTGTGCCTTACTTTTTTGTATATTGCATATTTTCATATAATAGACTTATTATTGAAGATATTCTCTTTGTTTAAACAACTTTTTTCTTAGAAAATAGAGGAATTTTAAGTGTTTAATACAGTGGTGATAACTGTATAAAAAAAGTTCCCAGATTGCACCAAAAATACATTAAACAGCATAAATTGATAGACATCGTACACGGAGAAAAATGAATGTTTACCTGTAACATCTAGAGAATCAGGTTTAAGATATTTTATATTTAACTACAGGCCAGCCTTCTAGATGTTAAAAGTTAGTATCTGTGAATGTTAAAAAGTGGAATAAACTGGAATATCCGAAATATTAAACCAAAATGTATGATTATGTCAAACCTTTTGAGGACATAATTGAAAACTTATTTTGAAATTTAAAATTGAACTTGAATGTTCGTACATAAACGATAAACAGATAAAAGGTACGAAATATTGATCAGATGGTACATTCAGTCAAGTGGAGGTTATGTTTAATATTTGTAACTAAAAAAAATTAAAAAGGGGTAAATGAGCTGAATAAATTACCTGTAATCAGAATTTAAAATTCTATCTATTTTCAGTTACTTGAACCCTAATTTGATTTTAAATTTGCAAACAGATTGTTAGATGTGTCAGAGTCAATATCACCTCAAACTTAAGAACCTTGTTCGGTCGTGTAGACAGACAAAAATCGTTCGCGGATTTCAATTAAGGTTAGCTAATTTTTTTGCTTTAGAAATATTCCACATTTGTAACCTTTTTGATTTTATCAAATACATATTGTTAGTGTCATGGAAAATAATTTATTACAATCTTTTAGATAGACCTTCTTTTAGAAAATGTTACATCATATTTTAATAAAATCTGGAATATTGTGGACAATCTTCAAAGAAACAAGAATGAGATACCACTTGATACATTAGGTTTGGATAAGATTAAGGGCTTTTTTTCTACGTCAGATAAAAAGACGAAAAGGTTTCCAGTCACGATTTAAACAAAATATAATCTTGACGCAAAAGGACAGGCGGTATGGGTCGCGAAATTCCAATGGGCAATACGCATGCGCTCGGACGATTTCAACATCTGGATGTTTCAGTTTAATATAAAAATATTTTCAAACCTAACATCTCAAAAAGATAGATTTTCGCCGTGAATATCTACGTTTGAAACATTTTCTTGAAACATTTTTTTAAATATCTACGTTTAACATTCCATTTTTCTCCGCGTAAAGTATAAGTTTATGCGAAAACTTTTGTACACGGAGAAAAAAATATGCCTATAATAGTAAGAGCACTAGTCATGCTTTTGTCGTAGGTTTCATTCTTGCTATCTTGGTACAAAATTCATTCATTTTAAGCAGGAATCCCTTTATCCTAAAGAAGTACAAAGCTTCATGCTTTTAAAGCCGTTATCCCTTGCGAAAATAGCTCGAACTTCGCCTTGCTACGGTTGTAAGAAAACTCATCCTATTAGAGTATGAGTACTCTTACAAACGGGATATTAGGTCACGCGCAAGCGCCGGTAGGCGTGGCCTAATATCTCTTTTGTAAGAGTACTCATACTCTAATAGGATGAATTTTCTTACAACCGTAGCAAGGCGAAGTTCGAGCTATTTTCGCAAGGCACAACTGCTCTAAGGGCATGTGACTCCAGCAATAACGGCATGCGCTTGATTCTTTTATGGTACAGGACATTTAATGCTAAAAATGTCTAACCTGATGCCAATATTGGTAGAAATTCATACCAATTTCGCACATGAAGTTCCATGCTGTAATATTAAGAGCTCAGCCTACTATAACAGTGTGGTTTTTTTCTCCGTGTATGGTAAAATTTTTACAATTTGATGAAATTTTGCAAATAAGTTATAAAATGAAATATAAAAAATTTCAGTATTTCTTGAGAGAAATTTTTCAGACAAAAAACATATTTTAAGTAATAAGATTATTATATAAGTATATGGAATATATAAAAAAGTAACGCAGGCTGAGATTTAAAAGAAAAGTGCGAAGTTCACTAGGACATTACAATGAAGTCCTGTGAGTAAATTACGAGTAATTAATTAAATAATTCATGAGAATGAAAAATAAAATTTATCATTCTGAAAAAGCACTATAGTTGTAATATTTTTAGCAGTAAAGATAGACAAATCCTAAACTTATTGAAACAATAATAACACAGGCTCACCAAAAAAAGTGGGTTGTGCGAGAGATCAGAGTATAGTACCTATACGTATTTTGGGGCGCTGAATACGAATCTGACATCAGTTTTTCCCCAGCACGTCAGGGTTTTCCCCTATATGCGGAAAATTCCCTAGTAAATCAACTTTTCTGGGTATAAATTACACTTGGTATTAAAATCATCTGGAAACAGATCAGGCATGATATTTTTACGTATTTTGGGGCGCTCAACACGAATCTGACATCAGCTTTCCCCGAGCGCGTCAGGATTCTCCCCTCGTCGCGGAAAATTCCGTATAAAATCAGCTTTGTCGAGTATGAAATAACCCTTGCTATTGAAATCGTCTGAAAAAAGATCAGCCATGATGTTTCATGTATTTTGGTGCGCAGAATACAAATCTGAGACTAGTTTCCTGTCATCGCATCGGGGTTTACTTCCAGATGCGGACAATTCCTTAGAAAAGCAGATTTTCGTGTACCGAATTACCACTGGGTATGAATTTATTTGAAAAGCAGGCTGAGTATGGTTGTTTTAGTATAATACCACCTTTGTTAGTACTTTTTGGGTAGAATAAATATGGGAACTTTCGCTTCAGAACCTTTAAGTTTTTCCATAGACTCGACGAACTTCCTAAAGAGATCTATTTTTTATATAATGGCGGTACAGTAAATTCAGCTTCGCAGCTGAAAACTTTCTCATGAGCCTGGCAAAATTTAGAACCGAATAAAGAAAAAGATTTTCTGATCGCGTGATAAGAATATCTGACTATCCTTAAACTTCGAAGAGAAAAACCTGTTTCTCGTAAATTTTAAATGGTACAGTTGCAGCTGAAAAAGCACAAGTGTTATTAGAATCTGCTAACTTGGAGGATGTTGGAGACTATGACAACTGCGCTGTTAGGCACGCTGCCCTGCAGGGGACGTTGGGGTGCGAGGATGAAGCCGTAGTGTGTCCGACGACGAGTTGACAATGTCCTCGTCAAAGTCGGAAAGCCCTCATACTTAGACCTAGGGAGGTATAAGGGTTATCACCCCTAGGACGGTGGACTCACCTGCGATCGGCACAGGATCCCCAACGTGCAGGCTTTTTCATACTTTCATGGATCCAACAAAACAAACTTTAAAATCTCCTTTGAACAGTGAAGTGCTCCCGAATACTTTCCACAAATGTGATAGCAAGCTTCAATCATTTTGCTACATTTGTGGTGAGCATAAAATGAAGAGCAATCTGAGAAAGTTTTCAGACAAGATGAAAAGTATTTATAGAAATTACTTTGGTTTTGAAGTGACTCATCAAGAAATGGACTGGGTCCCGCATTTAATATGTAGCACTTGTAGTATTTCGTTGAGCCAATGGAATGAAAAAGAGGATCGATCAAAACTAAAATTCAAGACACCCTTAAGATGGAAACAACCGGAAGGCGAGAAGGATTGCTATTTCTGTATGACGAATGTTGCAGGATTCAATAGTCGCAATATTTCGCAAATAGTTTACGAAAATGTTTCCAGCGTAACAAAGCCGACGCTTCTATCTGATAATGATGAGAATATAGCAGAAGTTGAATCTGAAATCATTGCATCTATCAGTGAAGTGGAAAGTGAAGAATATTCAGAATAAGAGTACGAGAGATGTTACGAAACGGATGATGTAACAAGTTCTATAGATGATGAGGATAACACTTCATCTAACCATTCTGTACCACAAACCTTCTCACAACAAGAACTTAATGATTTATTCAGGGATTTAGGGTTATCGAAAGATGGAGATGAGTTACTAGCCTCAAGGTAGAAATAGAAGAACTTGCTATCTAGTAAAACGAAAGTCTCTTCCTACCGAGATAGAGATACGGAGTTCAGAAAGTATTTTTGCGGGATGCAAATCTAGTTTATTGTATCGATGTAAAAGGCTTGATAAATAAACTAAAGACAAATTCGTACAGAGCTGAAGAATCGACGCTGTTTATAGATTCATTAAAACGTAGTCTGAAGGCAGTGTTGCACCATAATACGAACAGTTATGCACCGATACCAGTAGCGCACTCAACAGTATAGAAAGAAGAATATCTTAATATCGAAGCAGTTCTAAAGAAAATTACGTATGAAGAGCATAACTGGCAGATTTGTGGGGACCTCAAGATTCTGTTTATGATTCTTGGGCAACAATCGGTTTATACTAAATTCCCATGCTATTCCTATGCCCCTTCATATAAAGCTTGGATTGATGAAACAATTCGTTAAAGCACTAGACAAAGACGGTCAATGCTTTGCTTATTCAGGTCATACATTTCAGGCTATTTCTGACAATAAACTGGAGGAAGGTATTTTTGATGGTCCACAAATTCGTACAATAATGACGGATGACAAATTTATGGATGTAATGAATGATTTCGAAAAGGCGGCATGGGTCAGTTTCAAGAAACACTTTCTAGGTCATAAGAGAAGTGGAAATTACAGGGAGGTAGTGTATACTATGGTTGAAAACTTCAGGAAACTAGGTTGTTTGATGAATCTCAAATTGCATTTTCTTCATGCACATTTGGATTACTTTTCAAGCAAATGCGGAGATTTCAGTGAGGAGCAGGGAGAGCGATTCCATCAGGATATCAGGACAGAGGAGCGTTGGTGTCAATGACGATGGGATGAGCATATGATGGCAGACTTCTGCTGGATGCTGAAAAGCGATTGTAAGAGAAAAGGGAGGAAGAGAAGAAAACCACTCCATAGATCTTACAGTGATAAAAGTGTGCGCAAGACCAGAATAACAATATAATAAAATTCTAATTCTAGTATGGAAACCTAGGTAATGTCGAAAAACTCAGGTCAGATGTGCTTTTAGTGTGTCTATCAACAAGAACAAATTTTGAAGTAGGTTTAGTCCCCTCCTCTTAAATCCTGCTGGAGCAACTTGAGCTAATGAAGGATAACTCAGATTCGATTGACTCTTACTAAGACCTGGCTACATTATATGTATGATGTTCAATGTAATAGGGGTGACGTTATACCCGCGAGAATTGCGTTCATAGGAAATTTATCGTATCTAGGGGAAAAGCCTGACCTGCTGAAAAAGAACCAAGTTGAGATTCGTATTCAGCACCCCAGAATACATCAAGATATGATTTTCGGGCCGCCTTCCAGAAGAATTCAATACCGAGGGTATTCCATGTATAAAAAAGCTGATTTCCTAGGGAATTTTTTGCGTCTAGTGTAAAAGCCTGCCGGAATGCGGGTAAACTAATGTCATATTCGTATTTAGCGAACCAAAATATATGAAGATATGATGCTCCGACCTGTTTACAGACGATTTCAAAAACAAGGGCAATTTCACACACGAAAAAGCGGATTTTCTAGGGAATTTTCCACGTCTAGGGAAAACCCCGATGTGATGGCGGGAAATTAGTGACAGATTCGTGTTCAGCGCCCCAAAATACATAAAAATATCATGCCTGATATTTTTCCAGACGATTTTAATAACGAGGGTTATTTCATACCCGACAAAGCTGATTTTCTAGGGAATTTTCCGCGTCCAGGGGAAAACACCGATGTGTTGGAGAGAAAGTAGTCTCAGATTCGTGTTCTGCGCCCTAAAATACGGAAAACATCATGCCTGGTCTTTTTCCAGACGATCTCAATAACAAGGGTTATTTCATACCCGACAGAGCTGATTTTCTAGGAAATTTTCCGCGTCTAGGGAAACCCCCGATGTGATGACAGGAAACTAGTCTCAGATTCGTATTTTGCGCACCAAAATACATGAAACATCATGCCTGATCTTTTTCCAGACGATTTCAATAACAAGGGTTATTTCATACCCGACAAAGCTGATTTTATAGGGAATTTTCCGCGTCTAGGGGAAAATCCTGACGCGCTCGGGCAAAGCTAATGTCAGATTCATGTTCAGCGCCCCAAAATACGTAAAAATATCATGCCTGATCTGTTTCCAGGTGATTTTAATACCAAGGGTAATTTATACCAAGAAAAGTTGATTAACTAGGCAATTTTCCGCATCTAGGGGAAAATCCTGACGTTCTGGGAAAAAACTGATGTCAGATTCGTGTTCAGCGCCCCAAAATACGTATAGGTACTATACTCTGATCTCTCGCACAACCCACTTTTTTTGTGGGCCTGTGTAATTTATGAAAAAAAAACGAGAATGAAATTCTCAAAACTGCATATTACGTGCAGGATTGACATTTTTTGTTTCAGGGGTATTATCGATGCATCGTGGTGGTGTGTTAGGGGAGTGAAAAGCATATAATTGATACATAGAATTCTTCCTTCGGAATTTCTTAACAGTTCCCAAAACTTTCTCACAACATTTTTCAAATTTACAGAATTTATTCCAAAAACCTCAAGAAGTGATTTTTCGCCCTGTATTTTACATGGGAAATTTAGGGTGCCCTGAGGCAGCACCCAAAATCAAAATATCAAAGAAAAAAATGAAATTTCTTTTTCCGGATCTGGAACCGAAGTGACGGGTAAGTTGGTCTCCAGGAAAAAAAATTTGTTTATTTTTGAGCCACCCTATACACTGTGTTTGCCAATTTAAATGGGGGCAAGATCGCCCAAATTTGGTGAGCGAAGCACAAATACTTTTGATAAGCCTCAAAAAAGTTCTTAATTTTGAACATGAGAATAGATTTTATTACTGGATGTGACGTAGCCTCTGTATTTACAATTTTCATAATGTGGCCTTCTTATAGTTTCAACAAAGTTGATAATGTGATAGCATCGCGTTCTTTGATTAAACTATTCCATTTATGATGTATCCCATTTCTATAATCTTCTTTCAATTAATGTATACATTATACAATCCTGAATTAATTTAAATATCTTCACTGAGCAGCTAGCAGTTCTTCAGTATCGAATTATTACATAAATATTTCGACTTATTCTATTAGTAATTTTAATTTTTAATTTTTGTCTAATTGTCTTAGTAGCATTTCACTAGCAATTAGTGAAATTTTGCTTATTTGTACTTAGGCAGTTTGTTTCTTAAATTAAAAATTTCTAAGAGATTTTTTCAAAGATTGTATACATATATTGTAACGATGTGGAAATTATACACTTTCCTTGAAAAATATAAAGTTGCAAATCGGATAAAAATTATGGGCTGAAAATGTATTTATCTAGAGGGACTTGTTTTTGCCTACTGTGCAAATATGAAATGAAGGCCACTATTCGTTTACGTAAAAAAAGTTTTGTAAGAAAAGAACAATTAAAATGAAAAACTTGCCGCGCTTTCAAAAATTCAACTGTTTTTTCTATTAATCATTCAGAGATTGGAAAATTGCATTTTTCGCTTGAAAATTGCAAAAATTTTACTTAGAATTAAAAAATTGTGATTACTTCTTTTAGTCAAAGAGCTTCTCCTAGAAGACCTTGTTAAATTAGATATTTTCGAATTTATAACTTTCCAAAAAATTGACTGATTTTTGAATCATTCAAGTATTTTAAGCTGAAAAAAGAAAAATTACTTTCAATAATTTACTGTAAGTCTTTGAATCTGCTCTAAATTTCAATCAAAGAGTTTTCGCTGTTACATTACTGAAATTCCTTTCTTATTTAATTCAGTAACACCTTAATAGCTGTTTGAATGAGTGCGCATCATCTTCCTCAGTAAAAAAGCTCAGAAAAGTAGGTCTTTGATTCACGATGTGCTAACTTTACTAAGGTGTAATATCAAACAAATGAAGAACCATGCGAATGAAAACATTTTCTAATTTTTGTGAAGTTTTCTATGTCTATGGAGTTCAAACTTTTGTTTTTAATCATAAACACAGGGTCTTATCATAAAACCGAAAACACCTTTGGATGCGTTTCCAAAATATCTAAGTGTGCCTTTTTAAAATAATTTTTTTAACGATTACGTCACTTTTTACCGTACTGCCTTTATTACCAGAAAACAAAATGTACAAACAAAATATCAAAAATACCTTTCAATTCCTCTCAAAAATGTCTAAAAGTATTCATCCGAAAATTACATAATTTTTTTTCATTGAGAGACTTTTATAAATAAACATATTAATTGCATGCCAACTCTTAGTATTTAATCAAAGTCTACATGTGAATCTCTCCAAGCGACTTTTTTAGTTTTTTGATAAAGTAATTGTACAACAATTAAAATGATATTAACATTTTTTTAACTTGGACATAATTGACATTTTTTGAGTTATGTGTACTTTTCGGGCACCGGCGGGGTGTGTTTATATGATTGATACAGAGATTTCTTCATCAAAAAGTTCTCTACAAGTTTTATGAATTTATTGTAGCATTTTCCACAAACCACAGAAGTTATTTCAAAAACCAAAAAAGTGATTCTTTTCCCATAAATGGAAAATTTTATGTGCTCGGCAGTACCTGTTAAAAGAAAACTTTATAAAAAAAATTGCAATTCCTTATTACAAATTTGGAATCGAACTGAGAGGATAAGAAAATTTGAAGATATTTCCCCAAATTCAAGAGATTTCACTCCTCTGCTTCCAGGCGCCTTTACAGAATTTACTCATATTAAACAATCCAAGCTACGTCACTTGTTTGAGAAGGTTACAACATGTTCTCGATATGTAATTATGAAGGAAACGATAACCATATGAATTAAAAATTTTAGACCAAATTCATTTCAAGTCGAACAGGTAATTCATGCTCAAGACACAGAATCATTTGCCACTCAAATATGTTGTTTTCAGAGGGAATAAGACGACACGTATCTGAACGATCTGCCAAAAAATTTTTTTTGACAGAATTATGAGTATTGGAATTTTAAGAACTGAAATCGCGAATTATCGAAACATGGTTCAAATTTCCTTGAAAAGTATGATATTTTTCAATTTACTGTAGGTATTTAGCTGTTTCTTTCTGACACTGACAGCATTTCTAGTCCACTTTCAAAATACATTGAAAAATTTCAAAAAAGTTAAAATAGACTAATTGGCGGCCAATTTTGTAGAAATATTTAAAATCAATTTACTGAAAACCCCCAGCGCTCTTTTTCTCTTGATATTTTTCTGTCAGTAATTTTGAAACAACATTACCAGGGAAGGGAAATGGCTGAATGTTATAACAGATACTCTCTATTTTTTCTAACTTACTTCATTATTATAAAACCAATACGCCGTTAAAGCTGTTAAATTGAGTGATATATAGTTTCTCATCACACCATAAAATTGCATTGTTGAGAAAAAATCAGTTTCAAAGGATTTTATACATATTTTCCCAAAAATCTCAGAAATAACGCGAGTTAGAAAACATTATCACGAGATATTTTTCTAGAACTCTTTTAATGAAGCCATTTCATCCTTTTGACTTTTCTCGTATCTTTTGTCGTTTTGACAACAAACGTAAATTTCCATTTTGTTGTTTTGTTTGTAAGTTATTTTTGAATAATTTCAGGAAAACCGCCGTTAATTTTGTCAATTTTCAACTTTTTTGAAATTTTCCAACGGATATTGAAAGAGAACTAGAAATTTCATCAAAATCAGAGCGGAAACGATAAATACCTACACGGAATCAAAAAACATCATACTTTTAACCAAAATTTTGACCATTTTTCGAAAATTCGCGTTTTCAGTTTTTAAAATTTATATACTTATAACTTTTTCAAACAAAATTTGTCGGCATATCGGTAAGATGTGTGTCGCCATATTCTCGTTAAAAAACATCATATATAAATTAATAGTTTATAGTTATTCATATTTTATTTTTAAAAAAGTGCAGCATAATATTCCCGCTACATATTTAAGGAATTTTCGATATTGAGAATATGTTTAAAATTCCATTATTTGTGTCATCTCTGAATTTTAATTTTTTTAACTTAATGCGCAAATTCTGAAAAGCTAATCAAGATCTCGAAAGTTCTTTAAACAAAGCCTTGTCAAAGATAACGTTAAATCAACAAACATCTGTTCTGCTGGAATCTTAGTTAAAATTATAAGCATATATTGATATATTTTGTCACATGACGAAGAATATGACAGAAACGAAAAGCCTTGTGCAGAAATCCTGTCCTTATAATGAACATAGTCTTAAGTATTGATCCAACGTGATCTCTACCGAGGCTTCAAATATGTATCGACAATATGTATTTTTCTTAGAGAAATTAAAATTTATACCTGTAAAAATTTGATTCTCGATATTCCATAATCAATGCCCCCCTCCCCCCGACAATTTGATCGTTTTCCGTAGAAAGCAATGCCGTATATTTTTTCTTTAAATAAGTCAATATTGACCCTTGCCACTGGGATTTTGAAATTCACAGCGGGCTTTATGAATGAAAAGAGCTCGGTTTTAGAAAAAATAAGTACTACTTAATAACTTTTTGTGAATTGAAGTTT
Source organism: Andricus curvator (assembly GCA_932195095.1). Classification (NCBI taxonomy): domain Eukaryota; kingdom Metazoa; phylum Arthropoda; class Insecta; order Hymenoptera; family Cynipidae; genus Andricus; species Andricus curvator. The sequence goes on from CAKNYM010049592.1 coordinate 99,147, forward strand.
AGTCTAAACTTCTAAATTTTTTGAAACTCTCACACTATGTCACTTATTATTCAGTATTTTCTTATCTTAAAACTAAAACCACAATTTTCAAATAATAATAATTTTTTTTAATTAGTTTTTTTCAGTTATGTTATAGGTGGTTATTTCTTCAGAGTGATTTCTTTGAGATAAGAGATTCCAAAGAACTAAAATTTTGCCCATCTTTTCTATGAAAAGGAGCAAGTGATGTTAATTTTTTAAATAATTGCAAACTGTCCCTCATAAAAAATATCACTCTTATTATTCATTAACTGCATCAATAATTCCAGAAAATAAGAACTTTCCACGATTTACAGGGTCAACAATTGTTTAAATAAATTACAATTCTTTAAATAATTGTCAAGTATCGTAAACAAAAAAATATTATCCTCAGTATTCGTTAACTGTGTCATTAATTTCATAAAATACTACATTATCACGATTTGGCTGTGAAATTGTACGAATAATAATTGTTTAAACAATGGAAAAATATGTTTAACAACAAATATTAGTTTAGACATTCATCCACTATATCATGTATCCTGACCAAACAGTAACTTTACAGGATTGAATGCAAAAAAAAATCGTTTAAACGAATAGTAATTATTTGAACAATGAATAATTAGTTGAAAATTATTGTGAACTTGTGACTTATCGAATAGTAATAAATAATGTTGAAAAAATTCCAAAAAATACCGTCTTTGGCATAAATTTTACATAAAACTGCTACTTTGCACTTTTTGGGAGTATTTGCCGGGCACAGTACCAGGGGATTGGGTGGGCATAAAAATAAAAAAATTATTGATTAAAAATGATTGCATGAATATTCTTTAAGAATTAGACGGATTCCAGAGTTTAACTTGCATAACAACAACAGTAGAGACTTTCTAAAAACGTTCCTTGGACATACAGGTCGAAAGACGTTATTTGAACGTTTTAAAAACTGTCCTAAGTCCGACCAAATAATGTTCTGGAAACGTTTCATGTTCCAAATACGTCGTTGAAACGTCTCTGGAATATTGCATGTTTAAGGAACGTTATCGGACTGACTTAGGACATTTTTGAGCCGTTCTAATAACGTTTTTTTAACGTTTTTTCCCACTAGGAAGATTAGGAGTAAGCAAGTATACCATTAAGCCATTTCCCTTTCAGGGTTGGCGTGACACTACCCGATTCGGGTATTTTTTCTAGGTAGATAGTTTCTTATAGTAAATAACTACAAGTGTGGGCTCACCATACCCACGACGGGCCAACAGCACGCAGTATTCTCTAATGGTCACCCATCCAAGTACTAACCGCGCCCAACGCTGCTTAACTTCAGTGATCCGACGAGAACTGGTTTTTTCAGTGTGGTATGGCCGTTGAGGAAATCTACTAAAATTTGTTCAAATCAATATTGAGTCATAAAAATGTGTATTATTACACACTGTGTAGTCTTTACTTAGAAAATTTATAATTCTGAAGAACAAACTGAAAAGTTTTTGCATGTGCAAAATTTTGAAAATCCTGTGAGCCTGAGGCCAACCCGAAAACGCGAACGACTAGGCCGATCCTACCCAATGTCACTATACACATACTCACTTTCGAGGAATTCGTAGAATTCAAAGAATTCATAGATTTCGAGAAATTTTTGGAATTCAAGAAATTCAGGAAAATTGAAGGTCTTCATGTAATTCAAGGAATTCAGACGATTCAAGGAATTGAGATAATACAATGAAATTAGAGAATTCAAGGAATTAATAGAATTCATGGCATTTCAAGAATTCAGGCTATTCAGAGAATTCAGGATAACCAGAGAATTTGAGCAATTCAAAGAATATGAGGAGTTTAGACAATTTAAGGAATTCAAGGATTTCAGAGAGTTCAGGAAAGTTCGGGAATTTAGGGAATTTAGGCAATTCAGAGAATTCAGGTAATTTAGGAAATTCAAGAAATTTAGGGAATTCAGGGGATTTATAAAATTCAAGAAATTCAGAGAATATAAGGCATTCGGAGAATTCAAGGATTCCTTGTAATTCCTTGAATTCTGAGAATTGAAGGAATTTTTAGAATTCAAGGCATTCTGAAAATTCGAAGAATTCTGAGAATTTAATAAATTTTTCGAATTCTCATAATTCTTTTCATTTCTTTTCGAGTCAGCCTCAGGCTCACGGGATTTTAGAAATTTAGCACATGTCAAAAACCTTTCTCCCATTTGTTATTTAGAATTATTCTGGCTTAAGTATAAAAATTGTGTATTATCTAACAATCGAACTTTGCCCTGCAGAATATCATTATTCAACTAGGAAATATCGATTCAAACAAATTTTAATAGATAACTGAAACTGACCTTTGGAGTGATACATAGAATTTTGATTTTCGGGACCAATGATGAATCATGATTCGGAAACGCGCTTAAAACTAGACTAATTTATATGAAATGATAGAAAGAGGGAACTAGTAAGGTTTTAGTCATAGCGGAACTTTTGACCTGTTTTTGACCCATCACGCGGGCAATTTCAAAAACTTGTGGGCAGGGTTAATATTGACCAATTTAAAGAAAAAGAAAAGAGAATTTCATTTCCCGGAAAACGGACAAATTACGGGGCATCGATCGCCAAAAATCGAAAGTCGAATTTTTGGACCACCCCACTGTTGCTTACAACAATCGGTTGCGGTTGGCTAGATTAGGCTGCAAAAGGAGACACAGAACAAAGCCTGGTTGTTTTTATGTTTTTTTTTCAATCTCACAGTTTCTAAGACATTTTTTGAAAAATAAAAAAAGGTACTTAATGCATACATATATGATTTTTCCAGCTAAGCATTCTAAATTTCTATTCCAGCATATTTTATCCCTAATGTAATTTCTTTTTTGGCGGGTTTCTAAAGAATTCCAAAGAATTCAAGGGTAATTCTAAAAAATTTATAATTTAATCTCCGGCAGAATGTACCGGAAAAAAATTAAAGCATAATCTTTGTGGCAGATGAAGGTTATATTTCATCTCTATATCTGTACCCTCCCCCCCCCCCCCCCTAAACTACCAGGAAGGGTGGCTAGTCTTAACGAGCATTCGCTTGAATTCTGAAGAATTCCAAGGATTTTATAAAGAATTTCAAAGAATTCGAGGTTGATTAATTAATTTTGAAAATTAATATTCGGGAACATATGTCAAAAGAGAAAAGACGACGTTTTTTTCTATATTGTCGGTGATTTTCTACCAAGAATCTTCAATAATATGTACACTGTATGTGTCAATAGAAATATAAGCCAAGCTTGCTGAAATACGGTGAGCAGAACACAAATATTTTCAAGGTGAAGAATTACACAATCGCGTTCTTTGATTAAAATATGCCATTTATCACGTATCTCATTTCTAAAACCTTCTTTTAATCAATATATAAATTAGGACATATACAAAAATAAAGTCCTTCATTGGTAGTTCTAATGATTGGAATGTTATTTACCCTGTTTAAACAAGAACCTGAAATTTTAAAAATTCTTCGAAAATCGACTTTTCCGCTATTTTTTAGAGTTTTATAAATTTTCTCGACTATTTAGTTACAAAATATATCATATCTGTTATTGAAAATGTATTTTTAAGATATTTCGACAATAATATATGAATTAACATATGAAGAAGGTTGATCTTAAAATAATTTTTGTTGACTCTGAAATACAAGAAAATATCTAAAACTGAAATTTTGCTTTTTATTTCAAGTTCAAAAAATTTTCGGCCTCTAATTTGAATACAAATGTTTTATATTGTACCTAAATTTGTATGTGCGATAGTGAGAAACCCATTAAAATATTGCTAATAAATTACATACGTACACAAGTTAAGGTATACTAGGAAAAATTTTTACTTCATTTAAAGATTCAAAATTAATTTTATCGTGAAATGCAAAACAATATGTCACTTTTCGAAATTTTCTTGTAATCAAGAGTCAATACAAATTATTTGAATGGCAACCTTTTTCATATATTACTGCTGCAATATATTGAAAATACATTCTCGATAACATGTGTTACACATTTAATGGACACATAGCTGGTAAAATTGATGTAATCGAAGACAATAGCGAGCAAAACAAGATTTTTTTAAATATTTCAAGGTCATTTAGGCAGGGTAAAAAATATTTCAGTAGCATTATTGCAGTACAGATATAAATTTAGTTGCTCTGAATTTTTTTCTGGTATCTTAGATCTTATAACAAGAATTGTCGGACGAATGAAGATCTTTATTTTTTTTCAACGCTCAATATACATTATACAGTCCTGAATTAATTCACATATTTTCACTAAGCAGTTAGCTGTTTCTTAGTATCAAAAAAAGCAAATATTCTGACTAATTCGATTAGCAATTAGTGAAACTTTACTAATTTATATTTATATCATTTTGTTTCTTAAGTACAAAGTTTCTGAACAAATTTTCAAAAATGCTTTATGATGTGATAATATTCAATTTAATACACTTTTAATTTGTAAATAATAATATCTATAACTGGTGCTGTGTGCTTTAACCAATTAATCGTTTAACAAATGTAAAGCAAATTAAAATGTTTGAATCAGCAAAAGAATAATCAAATAAATGCACAGCTAAAATACATGAAGGATCAAAGAAAATAATCATTTAAAGATTCAATTACCTGAAGTGAGGAGATGATTAAATATTTTGCAAATGCGATCATTTCCGCACTTTAGGTGATTCATTCTTTAACCTATTATTTGTTTTGATCATTTATTTTATAGCCTTTTAGCTGAAATTATTCGATTTAGCTTTGGCTGATTTAATTGTTTTCGTTTGTTTGGTATTTGTTTAACGGTTAATTTTTTAAAGCGCACAGCACTTGTTTTGGCCTACTGTGCGGAATCGGACATTTGGATGACCTTCCTGCGCTTTTTGACCGGTATTCGTCTACTTAAATCAATTTTTGTAACTAAAGAACCATTGAAATCAAAAACTTATCAATAAACGCAAAAATGTTCACTGTAAAGTAAAGAAATTCTTTATCTTCTGCAAAAAATGGTTTTATTTGAATTGATTTTGCAGCCTTACTGTTAGCCCTTCTTCAAAAGTTCTGCTAGAAGTCTACTTCAGCTATTCAGCACTTTCTAGCTATTTGAATAAGTGAGATTACGTTGTGAATTACTGAAAATTCTTACTGATATGATTCTGTCACTCATTTCCCACTAATTCGAGTTTAGAGAGCGAGAAGGTCTTATGAAACATTTTTTTCAATCAAAAACTCAGGAAAATAGATCCTTGATCCACGATGTACTAACCTTCCTGAGGTGTAATATCAAGTAAATGAAGAAAAAATACGACTAAAAATATTTTCTAATTTTTGCCGTAGAGTTATATCAGTAACCTGACGTTTCTTATATCTACGTATTTCAAACTATCGTGATCAATTATAAACAAAGGGTCTTATTGAACAACAGAAAACACCTTTGTATTCGTTTCCGAAATATCTCGATGTGCCTTGTTTTTACCAATTTCTTAAGCAATAACATGATTTCTTACTGATTTTCAATTATACAGAGCATTCGAAACAATGTAAGCGTCCGATTAAAAAATCAAAAATACTTTCGGATTTGTCTCAACATTATTTGAATATGCCGTTTTTTAGACCATTCTTTAAAAAATTACATAATTTTTTTTAATTTCTGCAACTTTTATAAACAAATATATTAACTACACAGTCTGCACACCAACACTGAGTATTTAATCAATATCTACATGTAAACTACTCCGAGCGACTTTGTCATTAAAAAAAATTGTTTAAACAAATAAAAGAATATCAATTTATACTGCAATCTACAAAATTGTGCAATCATATGATGCTATAAATCACTCGGTAGCAACAAAACCGTATTCTTCAAACTCTGTTCTTGTAGAAGGATACAAAATTTAAAAAATGTCATATCATTTAAATTTACATTTTATATATTATTAATTATTAGTATTAAAAGTAAATTTTTATATTGAAAATAATATAACTTATTATACATAATTACAAATATGATTTAAAAGTATTGAAATAATCTATTAATTTTAATTAACAAACTAAGGGTCCGATTGAAAAACCGAAAACAATTTTAGATTCGTATCAGAAATATATCAATGTACCTTCTTTGAAACCATTTTATGAGCAATTACACTATTTATAGTTTTCAAAAATTTATTTGAACAAAGTGTAAAACTTTCCGTAACTCGCGATTGTACAATAAAAAAACATGGAAGATAAATTACAAAATAATTTGTTTAGAGTGCACAAATTGCTTAAATATTATAGTCACCCCTCAGCGTTAATCGTATATGTTTTCAGCGCTTCTTCTGCGGATTTTAAACTTTTACAAAGCATTCTAAAGAAAGTACGGATCAATTATCTAACCAATTTTCATAAACGAATTTAGAGTTTAGCTATTTTTCAAAGAATACGCTCAATTTTGTTACAAAATCGAATAAGAATGTCTTTCCGATAACTTGTCGATATGATACGTTGACAATTTATAAGAATTATTAATTATTTAATCCATTTTCATGCACCAATTCAGAGTTTACTTTATTTTCTACTGATAGGCTCAATTTTTTGTTATATCAACTAAGAATGTATCTTCAATAACTCTTTGCTACGATACTTTGCAAATTAGCAATAATTATTAATTATTCGAATAATTTTTATTAACAAATTCAAAGTTTGACTATTTTTCAACGAATTGGCTCACTTTTATCACGGAGTTACCGAAGAATGTCTTTGCGATGACTTTTCAGTATGATACTTTCGAAATTCACAGCAATTGTTCATTACTTAAACAATATTCTTAAACAAATACTTTCCAAATTTGAGAAGATTATCAATTACTTAAAAAGTTTTAGAAACAGAAAAAGTATCATAGCAAGGAATAATCTAAAAGACATTTTTAGTCGATTCCGTAAACAAGAATTGAGCGTATTCGTTTAAAAACAGTCTAGCTCTGAATTTACTAATGAATATTGTTAAACTAATTAACAATTGTTGTCATTCTGTAAAGTATAATAGCGAAAAGTATTTGCAAAGACATTCTTAGTTGATTCTGAAAAAAATTGACATTATTCGTTGGAAACTAGCCAAACACTGAAAACTTTGTTCTAATAATCAATAATTTTTATTAATTGTCAAAATATCATAGCGAACGGTCGTCAAAAAGTCATCCCTAATTGGTTTCTTGAAAAATTTGGCATGATCGTTGAAAATAGTCCACCTCTGAATTTCTCTATGAGTATTGCTTAACTAATTAACAATTGTTGTCAATTTGGAAAATATCATAGCGAAAACTCATTGTAAAGACATTCTTAGTTGATTCTGCAAAAGTTTGACCTTATTCGTTTGAAGATAGCCAAACTGAATTTTTTTATAAATATTGTTTGTTAATCATTAATTCTTATGAATTTTTATAATATCATAGCGAACGGTGATCGAAAAGTCATTCTTAGTTAATTTCGTACAAAAATTGAACCTATTCGTTGAAAAAAAACCAAACTCTTAATTTGTTCATGAAAATTGTATAAATATATATATATACCATTAAACCATTTCCCTTTCAGGGTAGGCGTGACACTACCCGATTCGGGTAGTGTTTCTAGGTTTTTCTTGTAGTTATAAATAACTACAAGTGTGGGCTCACCACACCCACGATGTGCCAACAGCACTCATGTCAGTATTCTTGAATGGTCACCCATCCAAGTACTAACCGCGTCCAACGCTGCTTAACTTCAGTGATCTGACGAGAACTGGGGTTTTCAGCTTGGTATGGCCGTTGGCAAATAATTAATAATTATTATGATTTTGCAAATTATCATAGTAAAAAGTCATTAAAAAGACATTATTAGTGAATTCCGTAAAAAAAAGAGCGTATTCTTTGAAAAATAGCCAAATTCTGAATTTGTTTATGAAAATTGTCTAAGCTATCATTAATTCTTATAAATTTCCGAAGTATAATAGCGAAGAGTCATCGGAAGGATATTCTTATTTAATTCTGTACAAAAACATTGAGCATATTTCTTGAAAAATGTTTAATCTGTGAATTTCTTTATCAAAATTGTTGGAATAATAATTGCTAAATAGCATCTATTTTCAATTAATCGTAAGGAAACATTAATTTGTCTCACATTTTACACAACCTCTGGATTTCAATTACCTAAATAATGCCAATCCCAAAAGCAACTTTTCTTCATTAATTTGCTTATAACGTAATAAACCATTTTTTGAATTATTCTCACCCACTGAAAATGATTTATAATTAGTTTTAGCACAAATATAAGATCTTTTTTTATATATCTGAAAATCTTAAAAAAATAGTACTTCTGAAAAGTAAAAAAAAATGTCAGTTTTGTTGTTAAATAAACAAATAACTACATTTCTTATCCAAAATCCCAAGATGCAAATCTTTTTGAAATTTAAAGACTTTCATTTTGAAACAACGTTTAATTCGAATAAATTGTGAAAGATGAAAATTGATTGCTAGACCTTAAAATGATTTACATTTGACCGAACCTTCAAACGATCTCATCACGCATACGGAAATATTATTGTTTCTATTTACAATGTTATGGTGCTCATTTGATAAGAACTAAGCTCATCAAAGTGCTTTCTCATAGAGAAAGTCAAAATAAAAAAAACTAAATAGGTCAATCATAATGTTTCCAATCAAGGAGTCTTTTCTACTCTCACAATAACCTTGAATTATATTGAAGAAAAAAGTTTTTCTGGTTAAAACAGATTTTTGAAATAATATAAATCACCATGACTTCCGTACTCTTCAATACAATTTATTATTACCATAGGTCAATCGATTTGTCTTAAATCAAGGAATCTTTTCTGTTCCTGTATACATTTCGAATAATGTAAAGAAAAAAAGTTCAACTAGAAGAAAAACCCGATTTTTAAATATTAATTACCATAATTTCCTTACTCTTCAAGAAAATTTATTAATATTAGAAGTCAAAAGGTTCGCCTCGAATCAATGAATCTTGTTTATTCTTGATTCAACTCTAAATTATGCGAATTAACATTTTTACTATAAAAATCGATTTTTCAAATAATATAAATGACCATAGCTTCCTTACTCTTTGATAAAATGTATTAAGATTATAGGTTAATCGATTCGTCTCGAACCAACAAATCTTTTATCTTATTGCACCAATTTTGAATTATGTTATTAAAAAAAGTTTTACTATAAAAACCTATTTTCAAAATAATATAAAGTGCTTATGAGAAGGATATCAATATTAAAAAAAATCCTTTGGTCAGTTTTGAGATATTAGTGGTAAAAATAAGCCCACAAAATTTCTTCACATACATGCATCCGGACAATTGTCACAACATTGTATTAGTCCTTTTTTATTTGGGGAACGTTCAATTAATCGAATCTAAAATTTTCTTATATTGTTACCACTACAAAGCTTCCTCTATAAGGAAGCAAAAACAATAAAAAATGTTTTTAAAATCACAAAATAGTGGCAATTTTGCAGAAAATATTATGATCGAGACAACAAGGCAGATCTAGTTAGATTTGATTTAGGTTTAAGTAACGTTTTCCTTGTTTTGTAATCTGAATTGTACAATAGGGACTGTCCACAGTTTTAATTAAATGATTAAATGATCTGAAAATTTTTATCAATAGAATTCCACTCAAAGCCTGTATTAAATTATTATTTTTCATATGGAAATAAATGTGAACGTGACAATATAAATATGCTGTAAAAAATATTCTCGTCCCTTAAAATTGTATGATTTTCGAATTTTAGTCTTAGAAATACGTAAATTCTATGAAACAATTCTTTACTCAAGTATTAATTTTCTTATTTTTCATCATAAAATGATCTGCATTAAAAATTTCAATAGGTGAAAATTCCTTATCATTTGAAATGCTATGGTTCAGGAAACATCTCTTGGCATAAGTGAAATATTATAATAATACAGGAGAAAAAGGATACAAGAATCGCAACTAGCTTCGTATAATTATATCAAATCTACTTCAATATTAATTTCAATAATAATTTCATATTTTTCGTATTAATTCTCTGAGTATAAGCACTTTATTAATTCTTTTACTTTTTCCCAGGCTAAGGCTTCTACAAAATCAATGAAAAATTTGGCAAGAATTTGTTGACACAATGTCAACGTTTGAGAAAAACTAATCTTTTAAATGATCCTAAGAATTCTAAACATTGTCAGCAATTTCATAACGTATTCGTAACTTAATAAAATATTAGAATTATCACTATTTTTGCAATCTCTTCTGACAAAATCGACCAAATTCATAGTAATAAGTAATTCAATAAGCATCACGAGCAAACAAATGGTCTCTGAAGTCGCATTTTTCTCGTATGAATATTTAAAACAAAATTATATTCTTTTAATTTGTAAATATCTCTTCACTTTGAAGTTGAATCACGAGACTGGTATATTTTCTTACATTATCAAAAAAGAGCCTATTTTCAGATAATACACTACACAATGCGAGATCTCAAATTTATTTTCATTTGCACCGAACCTTGAAAATTTACTCAACACGTAAATGCATACAAGACAATTGTAATGACGAATATTATCATACTATAAGTATTTAATTTCTTTTGGAACATTGCTATTTGACAAGCTTTTCCCCCCAAAACAACATGCTTGCTGTGAATAGATTTTATCTATTATTATACCATTAAGCCATTTCCCTTTCGGGGTAGGGTGACTCGCTCGGTGAGGAAAGGAGGAAGGAGATATAGATTTTTTTTTTAGATTGATTTAGAATCTTCATTTCATCTTATAAATGTTTATTATAAAGTATATTATTAAAATATACTAGAGATTAATTATGATTCATAAATTATTTTTAAAAATCAGATTAATAAACGGTATGCTGTATATTTCTTCAAATCAAAAAAACATTTTTTATGATTTTACTACCATACGAATGGTATTCTATATGTCACAAATTACTGACCGTCCCATATATTTATTTCCCTCTGATATTTTTGATTTTTATTCTGTTTAATTGAGACACTTTATTTTAATTTTTAATTTAGCGTGTAATTGAGAAAAAGGTATATATTATCTAAGGAACTAATCTAACTTAGTTCGAAAATATGTTTATCATTATTTTTAAAGCCATCACAACTTTGTTCTTGGCCACCTCTGCCATCTTCATCGAACTCGAAGAACTGGGCAAGAAGGTGAGTTTTATTTTACTCAGAGTAATTATTAAAAATGCCTTCATTATATATAAAACAAGATATCGTTATTTTTTAACTGAAAAATATTAAATTTATTAGAAGAAAAATAGGTAAAAGTAGATTTCTTAAAGAAAAATACTCGGCTACTAAAGGTGCTACTCTTGTCATATGTTTCGATGTATGAGCTTTTTAAAACGATATGATAGTCTACATAATAATATATAATACAAATTAATGTTTTTTTGTGGATGGATCAAATATAATGGACGATGTGCGCCACCTGTTGTACAACCACGACATTCATCGCAAAATCCTGTTTTCATGGGCCCGAATGTTAGAATGATCCCGAAGGTTGCTTAGGCAACATGCACATTTTGTTGCCTCATGACGCATATTTCAGGTGGTTGAGAATAATTATAGAACATATTTTTATCCACTGCAATAGAAAAAAATATCTGTCCATCGACAAAATCTGAATGACGTCATTAAACGACAATTCTTCATTTTTGAACGAGAACCACATGTATGAAAATGTAATCCACATAATAAAACACTCAAGTGTCATAATTTCAAATGTTTCGTAATTTTTATTGCTCACATTTGCTTGAAGTATATTCCAGTAGATTCAATAATGATGTAAATTATTCTCCGCGAAGTAAGTATATCAGCCTTCGCATCAAAATTGTTGCCCTCTTCACCATAAAATCGTGATAAATTATATGAAATGATATTCATTTAAATATTGATTTTAAATAATTTTCATATTAAATTTAAAATTACATACGTTAAAATTTGCAAACAATTAAAATTTCAAAATATTTAGAACGCTATAGACTAGGGAACATCTCTTTGTATAGAAAAAATTAATAATAATAATAATCTTAAAATGTATTCATTTCCTCTGTCCACATTTAAGCTCCTATGTCTTATAAAATTATATTTCCACTTGAAATTGCGTAGTGTTAGGGAAATTCCTTGATGAACCCATTACAGCTACAGATCCTTGTTGCATTCTAATCTCAATGAGAAGGTATTGGTTTTATGTGGAAAATGACTTTCCCGGATTTCATCAAATGTGGACTTTTTGAGGCCCCCTGAGTCAGAAAAAACAGTTTTTACGTCGGTGTCTGCCTTTCTGTCGTTGTCGTCATCTGTATACCAGATCACTTTTGAAAGACTAATCGGACTGAATTTTTCTTTGTCACACAGTTTTATGGGCCAAATAGAAAGATCAAGTTCGTTAACCAGCTATTTTGAATGAAAATTCAAAAAGTTAGAGTTTTTAAAAAAATTTTGAGACCATTTTTTCAAGACTTGAAAATTCTCTGGACGACTATTCGTAGTACTTGGAAATTCCAACAATTTATTTTCCTGACTTTTTTGATTAAAAGGAAATTATCAGAGTTATAGCATTATCAAAATCCAAAAACACAAACGTAAATTAACATTTTAAGCCAAACAGCGCATGATATAAAAAAAGTCAAAAGAAGAAGAACGTTCGTTTTTGAAAACCCGAAACAATTATCATAACAATTTTTTGAATTTTTCTGAAAAATTGAAAATTCCAATTTTGATTGCACAAAAAATAATGAAGAATAAAAAATTCCATTTGCGGTCAAACAATGCAAGATACGAAATAAGATAAACTGACAAAAGTTGTGCACCCCAAAAAGATCTACAAATTTGTTAGGAATCATTTTTTTGATAAGACGCGTAGTTGTTGTTTTAATCGTGAAAGATGACATTAAAAATAAACAAATTAAATTTTTGAACATAAAGACACAAGGTACAATCAAATGTTCAATAACAAAATTTTTTTAAAATTAGATCTGATAATTTGCTTTCAACCTTTTTTTCTCATGAGATACGTGATGAGAATGTGTTCGAGGAGAGCAAGGAGCCGAAGGAGCTTTAACAAAAGAGAATTCACAATCACTAAATTTCAGTTTTCGATGGTTTGACCTTTAATTTAAAAAGTCTTATGCAAAAATGTAAGGTATGAACAATGATTGAGCGCGTAGCGCGAGGTAAATACATTATCGAGTGCGAATTGTAAATCTTAAAAATAAAAGAGTTAATTTTGAAACTTTATAATAGAAAATTGTGTATGTTTTGAGTTTTCAAATGTTCAATTCTGGAAATTTGATGATTCACATTTGAAACTTCTTTAATTTGGAGATTTCATAGATGAAAACTTGACTTTTGACCTTCAGAATCATCCAAACTTAAGAATTTTTATTTTTTCATCTTTGAAAATGCAGAGATTTCAATTTTAACTCTTCAAAATTTTATAACTTTGAATTGTAAATCTTCAAAATTAAAGATTTTTCAATTTTGAAAATTTACAATTAAAAATTAAGCAAGTAAAAAATAAAAAAATTCCAGATTCTGCCTTTCTGATGCTTTTCATTCAAAATTTCTTTAATTTGGAAAATTTAGAAATAAAAACCTTTCTTTGATATTTAAAATCATCCAAATTTAGGAATTTCTATTCATAAATCTTCAAATGGAAGAGTTTTCAATTTTAAATCTTCAAAAGTGGAATATTCAACAAAAAATAAATGTCCAAAATTACATACCTTTAAAATATAGATTTTGAAAATTGAATAATCTGCAATTATATATTTTCAAAATTCAAGAATTACCAATTGTTACTTTTCAAAATCGAAGAAATTTATATGATAAATTTTATGAATTGAAGAGTTTTTAATTTCAGAAATTCACAACTAAAAATTATGCAAATTTTATGTTTTATAATGGAAAATTCTTTAACGTTAATGCTTTATATTTGAAAAAAATTCAATTTTGAAGACTTAGAAGGAAAAACTAGACTTCTAATCTTGAAAATCATCAAAATTTAAGAATTCTTATTTATACATTTTTAAAATTGAAGAGTTTTCAATCTTCAGAATGGACACTTGAAATTTATGCAAGTTTCAAATTCAAAAATAAAAAATGCTGTATTTTTGATAATTCGCATTGAAACTTTCTTCAGTTTGGAAGATTAAACATTGAAAATTTAAATTCTGATCCTCAAAATTATAAAAATTTGAGAATTTTTATTTATACGTCTTTAAAATTGAAGAGTTTTCGGTTGTAAAACTTCAAAGTTGACCTACCAAAAAAAAAACAGTCAAAATAACATCATTTGAAATTATACACATTAAAATATGAAGGATCATCAATTGCGAATCTTCAAGATAGACCTATTTATGAAAGCTTTTAAAAATTTTATGATTTTCAACTATAAACATTTTAAATTAAAGAAGATATCACATCTTTCAAAATCTTCCAGATGAATCAGCTTCTAATTCCTGCTGGGATAAAATCTGATATTCAACCAGAAGTTACAGATAATAGAAGGCCGAGTAATTTGGGAAAAAATATTTGTAATAAAATATATAAAGAAACTTCTTCAAAAAGTGTCCTACAGGTATTTATATTGTACGATTAATCTCCAATACCAGCAATTTTGTATTCAAATTATTTTGCTTAACATTCAATCCCACCAAGTTTTATAATGTCTAATATATATTAGCTTCTTAAAATTCATTAAAAAATTTATGTTTATTTTATAAAAAAAGTTTCTTTATATATTTTATCATGAATATTTTTTGCCAAATTACTTGGCCAACTTTGATTTTACGAATTCATATAGTTTTAATTGGCAGATTTTCTGCATCGCAGATATTTTGGATGGGATTTTATGGTTTTTTTTTCGTAATTGAAAACAAAAATTAGATATAGGTACGCTCAATTACTTTAAATTAAATCACTAATTTGCCAAATATGAAAAGTTAAATATTTTGAATGATTTTTGATGGAAATTAATTTAATTAATAATAGTAATTTACTATTTTATTAAATCAAATGTACCATATTATTTAATTAAAATTTCGAATGGATATTTTCATGTCAATTTGAAATGGAAAGAGTGGCTAGGTTCACTAAACTTAACCAATACTGTATTTTCTATAAGATTTTATGGAAATATATATGATTCTCTTGAATAAACAATGCATTTTTGTTGAATGATTGTAAGAAAATTAAATTTTTCACCTGTGCTTACCTCGAGAGTCTTATCTATTCACTGGTTGACACCAAATTTTAATGGAAAGTCTGTAGTTATATATTCTCGATATGCAGTAAAAGAATTTTCGATTTCTTGAACTATTGTTTTTTTTTATTTCACCATTTATGTCATTTCTAAATCTTCCTTTTTTACATTAAATACTTACAAATTTAAAAACTGTTCAAAATGTCAGAAATTCTAGGAAAATGTATTGAGAATCTGTTGCTATTGACTTCTTGTGAAGACTTTGTACCAATCAGTTTGATAGATTAGGATGTAGAGGTGAGCACAGGTCGAACATTGGTGTTTTTTATGGTTTTAAACAATTTTAATTTCACAGTTTCTAAGGCATTAACATAAAGCTGTATTTAATTGAAGTCGTTTGCGAATCGCGCCGACAATCCACAAAAGGTCCCAAATACATTATAATTCCAGAAGAGGATACTTGGTAGTTTTTTTGTGTACTTATTTCTTATTCAGTTTTTGGCTTTTACAAAATCCATGGATAATAATAAAAATTTTTTGGATTGAATATCTACGCTGGATTTAATATTTATAATGATCGTGAAAATTCTAAATAATTTTCACAACTTCATAACATATTCATAACATCAGGAAATATTGAAATTATTACCATTTTACAATATTTCCAGACAAGATGGGCCATATTTATAGTACACAGGTTTATGTGTTGCGTTATTTTGTGACATAATAGTTTTATCCTTTATTAGGAGATTATCGTTTAGTATCATAAATAAAAAAATGATCTCCCTAATCATTACTTTTTTGCATGAATTTAATCTAAAATTATATTTTTCATTCGAAAATATTTCTTATAAAGATTTTTTCATTATCATCCATCAGCAGATGGACTATATTATATTATGGATTATTGATATTTCATATCTGATTGTTAGGTAGTATTCCTAAAATTTCCTATGTATTCGGCTGATATAGTATTTTTTTATTCACCTCAAAGTTAATTGCATGTACTTTCTTAATAAGTAAGTCATAATTATCTATACCAACAAATACGTACTCACTAAGAAGAGGTTATATTCACGAATTTTGTATACATCTTTTGATTCATAAAGACCTCTTTGGGTGAAGAAATATGCTGTAGATTAATTAATGAAGAATTGTTAAAAATGAATGAAAGATATGCAGTATAATGTATGTTACTTGAATTGCCGACCATCCTATATATATGTATTTTAAGCCTTCTTATTTTTAACCTAAAATAAATATCTAGCTTATATTTTGGAAACAGACTGAAAATCAATTAGAGAACCGTTGTCAAGCTTATTTCAGATTGTATTTTGTTTAAATACTGTAACTTATGTTAAGTTTTGACTCTTTAGAATGTAATTTAGTATGGGGCTTCAGTACCCTTATCCCATATTAACCAGAGGGTATTCAATAACTTTCTAAGTTGGAAATTATTAAAATTCTATTATTTAAACCAATGCAGACAAATAGCGTCATCTAGCTTGGTTATCAATTTTTGATATCGTTTTATAATTAGGCTTGATTTCATTTACATGACTTATATGACACTTTGGAACAAATAAATAAATTTGTTCTTGTTTAAAAAGCCAGTGCAAGTTTATTTTCACACTCGTTTGCATTTTCTGTAGCTGAAAAAAATAATTCACGTTTTACTTTATTTAGAACAGTTATATGAAATTCGTGTATTTATTTTTTACAGTTAGAATATTATAGCAGGGGAAACCTACCTACAGCGGATAGCTTTATAGTGTTTTTGTGTTGAAAAAATGCATCTTAAGATGGAAGTTAGTGTTCTAATTAATGATAGTAACAAACAAAAAATTATTCTTTATGACATGATAAAGTCACTTTGTCCTGAAAATTCGTAATTTTTTTCAAGTAAATGAAATTTTCTGAGAGAAATTTTTAAAAATAATACATGTTCCTCGATTATTAAACTGCAATATTTTTAACCCAAGAATCATATATTCTATGTCAGATAATTGTTATAAACATATTGCTTGAGACTTTCACTGTCCTCCTGTGGATAGCAGCGTCCTTTCTACAGTGTATTTTCAATAAAAAGGAATAGAGATCATTTATTGTTTTATTTCCTTTTTTTCCTGGTTTTTGAATATTAATGGTCAGAGAAAATAAGCAATTGGTCCGGGAAAATTTAATAAATTTTCAAAATAAAGTTTAGCGGTAACCCTGGTGTATAATATTCTTGTTAGTAATTTATGTGCCTTGTATTTCTATTTCTATTCCTTTTTTTGCAGTTGCTGCCTCCTAAAGATCTTTTTCAATTTAAAATTCAACTTCTCTACAGAAAATTCGTCTTTTGGCTTGAAGGTTAGATTTAGATTAACTTTTTTTTTCTTTCATAACGGAAAAATCGTTATTTGTGAAAAATCATCTTTTTGGGTTTATAATTTATTATAAAAAATAAAATTTAATTTTTTTCGGTTGAAATATCAACCAGTACACTTTTTTCTTGATAATTTATCTTCCTGGGTTAAAAATTCAACTACATTATTTAAAACTCAATTATTTTGTTGAAAATTCAAGTACTTTGTTAAAAACTCATCTTTATGGTAGAACATACTTTTTTCTTTTTCAAAATAAATGAATAAATTTGAAAATTTTAAATTTGTATCTGAAATATTGATTTATTCCGTTCCTAAAAGATCCGATGTTAAAAATATTATAAGATAAAAATGCTGGTATTTGAATATTATAATCGTTAGGAAAAATAAGCAATTGGCCAAAAAAAAATCACGGAATTTTGAAAATGAGGTATTCGGCCTCCCTGTCTAATTCTACTAGCAAGAACTAACGAAACAGCAAAATGCGATCCATCTTTATGTACTTCCCATAATGCGTTTGACAAAATGAAACATGAATTCAAATTTAGTTAACAATGGACATTTTCATATGTATGAGAATCACCTGCCAAGCATGAAATCTACCAAACCCCATACAACTTTTTTTTTTTTCGAAGTTTTTTTTCGAAGATTCATCTATGTATTGAAAATTTAAGTAATTTGTTAAAAATCAATTTTTTAACCAAGGAAGTAACTATCAGGTTCAAAATTCAACTTCTTTTAAAATTAACTTTTTTGTTAAAAATCAACTTTTTTGTTGAAAATTCGTATTTTTTTTAATAAATCAATTTTCTTGGTTGCAAATTCAAGTATTTGATTGAATATTTATGTAATTTGTTAAAAATTCGTTTTTCTTGGTAGAAAATTAATCATTTTGTTTGGAAATTCAACTATTTGGTTAAGAGTGTATTTATTTTGTTAAGAGTTTGTCTTTTTTTGTACAAAATTGATCATATTAGTTGAAAAGTTCATATCTTTTTTTTAAATTAAACTGCATTGTAGAAAGAACGTATTCTTGACTTGGAAATTCAGTATTTCAGATGAATTTTTTTGTCCTTTTCGACTGAAAAATCTGCCTTGGTGAAAAATTCAACTCTTGTTGAAAATTCGTCTTTTCGATCTGAAAATGTATCTCTTTTGGTATAAATGTAAAATTTCTTGGTTAAAAATGCAACTGCTGTTTTGCAAATGTATCTGTTTTGGTTGACGATTCAACTATTTAATTGACAATTCGTCTTTTTTTGATTTAGTCAACTGTTTTTGATTAAAAATATATTTTTCGTTTGTTAAAATATCAACTATTACATTTTTTGTTGAGAATTCATCTCTGTTGGTTGAAAATTCAACTTCCTGGTTCAAAGTTGAACTACTTTGTTAATTCATAAGAAACAGTAGGATTCTACCCTCCCCTCCCCAATTTTTTTCACGTTATGATTTGATGACCCCTGAATAAATTGACAAAGGAAACGTAGTCAGAAAAAATTACGTAATATAGGGCGGGGGGGGGGGCTCATAACTTACGGGTCCTAACAAAAAGGGATGTAATACAAAAAAACAGAAAAAAACTTTATGTAATTTATGGATGACCCTGAGAAGTTTGATCGTGTGTATATGCCTATGTATGTAAAGTTCTCCTAAAGCAGAATTGGATTTTTTAGATTTGGAATCAAGTTTCATTTTTCTTATTATTGAATTGACCGAGGTCTTTCGTCAACCCAACTATTAGTACTTCGGATTTTTCCCCGTCCTTAGCTCTTTGAAGGTAAAACACCTGACCTTTGGTAGAATTTTGCATTTCCACTCGATTTCGCCAATCGACTTTTCATCCTCCCAACTGGCCCTCTTTTTCCATCCGTTGCATCCGATTCTGATATCGAGCTTGGCTTCAACGGTAATAAAGTTCTACCATGGTCCGCAAGTTACACGCGACGATAAAGCAGTTATCGGAGAATACTGCTCGTGCCTTGCCGAGACGTGGTACTGACTCGCTGTTCTTTTCAGAAAGGTGATATTATCAATCATTTGTCGAACAATCGATCAGTGTCACTGCTTCAGAGATGTCTTTTTGCACCAAGTACATGCCCAGCATTTTACTCTATCCGCACCTGGAAACTGCATTCGATTTTAGCTTGAAAAGCCAGACATTTTTTAAATATATGATCTTGAGAAAATTCACGGAAAAAAGTACCCTGTGCTATATGCAGGGGCGAATAAAAGATTACTGGGTGGCCGCCTTCTGGAGCCTTCCGTGCAACTATCCAGTATTAAGTAGCATTTGGCAAAATTAGTGAATCTTACTGCATCCAGATCGAATAGATGACTTATACCATTGGCAGCGTCACCCAATAATCCCTAATTTGTTACCAAAAACAACAGATTCTCAAAAAGCGCCTTCTCTACTAAGCGCCTTTTGCGCAAAGTGACTCAACCTTCCATTACCTCCAAATTCGCTAAGCCCCTTGAGCCTGGAATGAGCGTGAGCGAGACGATATTCAAATAATCCGCCAATGCGTTCTGGAGATGTTTCCTACCAAGCCCTAGGGGCATGGTTTAAACATACTTTCAGATTACTGTTTTAAACGGTATTCAATACTGCAAAAACTGCTGGAAGAGCCTCGGCAGCCCATGCGTTGAACACTAGCCTTGCAAGGGAGTTGTTCATCTCCGGAGAGTCGTGGGACCATTACCTCAAGAGAAAAAGATTCTCTAAGTACTTAAAGCTGTTGCTCTTGGTGATTCGGAACCCACCTTAAACTGTAGGTCCCCCTCCCACCACCAAGTAAGTGTGTGGGGGGTGTGTTAAGGAATAGGGAAGAGATACAAGAAAAATGTAAACCCTTAGGGGACACATTAGAAGCTTGTATTCCATTCCAATCAACTCCAATACTGCAAAAACTGCTCATTTCGCAGTGAACATACTTTGCATCTCAGGCTTACAGTTCAAAATTATAAATTTTACAGGATACTTTTTTCCGTGAAGTCTCTTAGATCTTCAGTCCGGTCCGCCCCCAGTTCAGTTCAGAATCCGGTTTCAGTTCAGTTCAGTTGCAACCAGTGCTTTACTTCAGATATTCAGTTCGGCCCACCCCAGTTCAGTTATCACCTCAGTCCGGTCGTGATCTTCGGTTTCAAGAAGTGACCTTCGAGTATTCTGTGCGATCAACTAAAATCGGTCCCCATACTTCAATCTCAGTTTGATTCCCCGAGAGAACTTCGAGTTTGAGAATTCTTCTCAATCTACTGTCACCAATCATCAATACAGGATTTACAAATCTATAAATCTACAGATCTGAAGGGAGTACCTTATTTCCCCTTAAATTCACTTTCGACTCTTTCACGAAAACACCCTGACCCAGACCTTTCTTCAAGGTGTTGCAGAATACGTGGATAAGTTACAAACTCCCAACTGCATGGTTCACATATTTCTAAATTATATGTACAATTCTAATTAATAAACTTGAAGAATCTATGTAATAGATTTATTTCCTCATCTTTTAGTCAAGATCCTTCTGATCTTCAGATAAAACGAGGACGTATCAGAATAAAAGGAGTTGTGGTACGTTGGACGTAACAATACGTTTACTCGGAAAAGGAATATATTTTTTGTGTGTAGGGTAATTTCATCATTGGAAGTTCACTCTTCAGTCGTGGGCCTCCTCGTCTAGATCTCGTCTGAGAATGTTAAGAAGAAGAAAATAAATATTATATTCTTCTCTGACATGATGCTTCTTAACATATTAGTTTAAATATGTCATAAAAATCGTGGTTAACATTCAAAATTGTGTGCCTCATTTTTGATAATTTTGCACGTTTACTAATCATTAGACATTTTTTAATAATTTGCGGAACGCGTACAATACATGTTGAATAGTTGAATGAGAAAATGTAAAATGTCTAGAGTGCAGATAAATACTTGTTATCTTTGTCCAACTGGACAATCACTATCTATTGGGAACCACAGAACTGCGATATGCCATCTGGTGGCAAAAAATATTACTAGTCAAAGTGGGCCGGTTTCAAATCCAAATGCTAATTGTATTGAAAATAGTGAAAAGAAATGAGTAAAATAGCTGTGATTAAGAAAGTGTCATCAAAGAAAACGCGTTTAAGTTTAGAAATGGATATCAGAGGAATGAAATTCAGTCTCAAGAAGACGAAAAGCAGATCGTTTTGTTCTGTGTTTGGGTGCTCTATTGAAGTCTGCAAAGACCAAGAAGTTCGTTTTCATAAATTTCCTGAATCTAAAAAAAGTGATGTATTATTGAAATTGATATTAAAAAAAATGTCAGTTGCAAAGAATTAGAATCTACAAAAAAGTCAATTAACTATTTTGACATAATTAATTTCCGATAATCGTGTTTCTATTATTCGGTTTGTTATGAAAGTGCAACCTAACCTTAAAGTTTAATGCAAGTTTTGTCTTTCGGCTTCTTTACTACAAATTATGACATATCCAGTAGGGTGGGTCGAAAATAAATACTTTTGGAATTCAAAATCGCTACAACGCGGAAAAGTAGCGTATTGGGTTCCTAAAAAAGTATAATTAATTTGGAATAGATTGACATGCAGCTTGGTTACCCGCGCTCGAGAAAAAGGTTTCTAAAATTTTTTGTTTGCAGAGTTTTTAAATTTTATTGAGTTTCAATTTTTTTTACATACCTGGAGGTCAAAAAAATCTTCTCAATTTTTTCGGATTTTAATCTATCATTTTCTGAGAGATAATTCCTATTTAATTAACCATTGTTTTCGGAAATTTTTTTTAACATGTTTGGAAATAGGAGGAGAATTATTTGAGCTACATGAAAAATTTTTCGTGGCAAAAACGCATTAGACAAAACATCCCCAAGACCCCGGAATTGAAATTGGCAATACAGAGAATTTTTAAAATTTTTATTTTGGTATTTTGTGAATTTATCTTCATAACATGTAGCTGAAACATTTTTGTGAGCATGTGTGGGTTTTTAAACATAGAAATACACTAGAAAAAAAACCCACAAGACCCAGGCATCGAAATGGGCACTACAGCGAATTTCAAAATGTTTGATTTTGGTATTTTATGAACTTATCTTCATAACATGTAGTTGAATCAATTTTGTGAGCATGTATGGGTTTTTTAAACATAGAAATACACTAGAAAAATAATCCACAAGACCCAGGCATCGAAATTGGCAATACAGCGAATTTCAAAATTTTTGATTTTGGTATTTTATGAACTTAGGTAGCGTGGTCCGAAACCGACCGCCTAAGCGGCAAATGCAATTAAAGTGCCTCAAATGAATTTTTAGCACAAACCAAATTCGATTCTTTAAGGTAAACGTTATTCTAAGTTTTGAGTAGCTGGACGAGGTTTTAGGGTACTGTTTGTTATGAGATACCGAGATCGTAGTGAAAATCTGCACTTTGGTCGTTCTCGAAAATCATGGTCCGAAACCGACCTCCCCATGGTCCGAAACCGACCCCCTATTTTTCGCTGCGAATCAAGGGAAAAGACCGAATTGGCATTTCTTTTGCAACTTGTTAGAGGAAAAATACGATTTAGGAATGGTTTTTCATTTTATTTAAAAACATTTGAAGGCCTTTTGTGCAGCTGCACGAAGCAAAGTTCCCAATACCATCGCAGCAACTGCGCGCCGCAGATTTCGCGGATCTCGTTTTGGCGTTTTACGTTTAAACGATCCAGGCATCGAAATTGATAATAGAGCGAATTTTTAAAATTTTCATTTTGGTATTTTATGAACTTATCTTTATACCTCGAATTTGCTCCACCTTTCCTATGGGAAAGCGCTACTATATGATTATTAATTGTTTAAATAATTGTAAGCTGCCTTCCAAAAAAAATATCGTTCAAATTCATTAAATGCGTCATTCATTTCAGAAAACAGTCACTTTTCAAGATTCACAGGATAACCAAATGATGTGAACAAATAATAATAATTTAAATTATTGCAAACTGTCTTTCACAAAAAATATCACTTTTGACATTTATTAACTGCGTCATTAGTTCCCAAAATAGTACCTTTTCAAAATCTACAGGGTGAAAAATTGTTTAAACAAATAAAAATTGTTTAAATAATTACTAAATATGTTAAAGTGGTAATATTAATCTTGAAATGCATAACCTGTATCATTTATTCCAAAATAATAATACATTTTCATAATTTACAAGGGAATAAATTGATTAGACAAATAATTATTATTTATATATTTGAAAATTGATTGAAAAATACTTAGAAGCTTGTTACTTATCGAATGACAATCATTCATATGAAAAATACAATAATATACCGTCTTCAGCATGAATTTTATATAAAACTACTATTTTGCATTTTTCGGTGCATTTTCCGGAAACAATAGAAGGGGATTGCAAGCGGAAAAATTAAATGTTAATGGATGGAAATTATTTCTTGAACATTTTTCTAAGAAGTTAAGAAACTTTAATTTAGAAAAAGTTAATAAGAAGAACTTCTGTTTTCCATTTTTAGAAAACTGAGCTTTTCCTATTAAAAATCCCATAATAATTTCAAAAGCCTGGGGTCATGGGTTAATGTTGAAGGATATAAAGGAAACCAGAGTGCGCGGGATAGCCAAAAATGTAAAGTCGATATTTTGGACCACCCTAGTACCCTTCTCCTACAAAAATATTTTATTCGACATTGGCATTAAAAGTAGCTTTTTGACACCTTTCTTCGTTTCGGAAAGTGACACTTTATATAGCGAATCTTCAGAACTGCCTTAAAAAGATAGTATACCGTAGTTTTGATGCGCAGTTCGAACTATGCATCAAAATAGCCGTATAAAGTCATTTTAAGGCAGTTTTCAGGAGTGGTAAATTCACTGCCGCATTGACGTTTAATTTGAAAGAGTGATCATGAGTATAGTGATTGGACCAACACGAAGTGAAAAGATACCACAAATTACTGATAAATGTTTATAAATTACCGATAAATTAATATAAATTACCCTAAATTACCGAAAATATATGGAAATTTTGGTATATCTTGAATTTGCGGATGAAAATCTTAAATTTCCAAAAATCTTCAAAATTAAAAAAATTTGGAAAATTAAAAAAAATTACAAGAAATGTCATAAATTTTCAGTAATTTCTGGTATATGAACAGTTTTTGTTTGTTATTCATTTTCCTTAATATCAATTCCGAAAAAAATATTGCAAAAGGAGCGCTCACGTACACTTTTTTGTTGGCTGGAGTGATAATTGCAGAAAGAGCAGTCTAAAGCTCGCCTGCAACTACGCCTTCGGCTTGCCTACGATTGCCCTTGCGGTTCGCCTACGGCCCTACGTCTCACAGACTGCTTCTGCAGAAAAAATCCTCCTCGTCTAAAAAACCCAGTTTTACGCGCCTGCCACATAAACTGCTATTTAAATCATCTTTTCTGAAAACGCTGATAATCACTTATCGCCCATTCTCATTAAAAATAATTCTAAAAGAAAACTTTCCTACAATTGAAATCCTCACCTCTTGATATAATTTCTCACTTCACTTTCCTGAACTAACGATCCGGCAACGATTTTGCGGAAAAAGTCGTCTGGCTCACCACGCCACAAAAACGGTAATCGAAGATCCTATCACCTAAGTTAATTACCGTAAACTCATTGCCTAAATTTTCGATGAAAGTTTGTCTTGTTCAGCAGAAGAGAGACTGGGAGGAGGTAAAGTGGTGAGTTAGGGCCTAATAATAGAGCAGCCTGTAATGGCTGAATTTAGAGCCGATTAATAAATAAGCCGAGGAAGCTGGCAAATATCAGCACAATTAGGGACAGGTACAGCCAGGCCCAAGCGGCTCTAGTGCTTAAACTGTGCTCAAATAAGCTCAACACTCGCGGCCCCTGTTCCGAAACCGACTCCGTGCCGCAGGCAAGCGTGTAGCTTCTCTCGCTCTTACTCTTTTCCTTTTTCCTACTTTGCCCTGCAACACTTGGAATTTATGTCGAGGGCCACCTGTGCCAAACGCGAGCCGGAAGTACCTCTAGAAGGTCTTTCTCGTCGCCTCGTCGAGAGGTCTGCGAGGTGGTCGATGACTTTTTCAGTCTCTCTGTGTGTCTAAGAGGATCTAGAATCTACTGAGAATAAATGCCGTCCTGCGGCGAGAGTTGTGTGAAGAAAAACTGCGCGCCGCCCTCTTAGAAGAGGAAGAAAATTCTGCGAGAGTTAGATCGGATCATCAAGCTCGTAAAAGATGTTTAGATGTACGCAAAAAATTGAGAAAGGACAAGTTATTCCGGTTAAGTTATTTGGCTGAAGTTTCCACGTAAAGATAACGAAACAGTAAAAACTTTTCATCCAAAGAGACCAGAAGAAGTGAAGATATAACTTATTCATGTTGAATGAAATATGAGTTTTTTCAAGAAGGGGATCAATTTTTCATGTTTTTAGGAAGCTCTGAGTTTAAGTTAAACCTGTTTAGGATAACGACACCAATAGTAAGCTACATAATCATAGATGCAACATCAAATGATGAAGGTTGATTGTCAAGAAATAATAGTGTTAATTTGCTATGAATGTTAGTTCCATATATACGTTGAAAGTTTTAGAATCCATATTGGCGAATTAGAAGTCCATTTATTCCACAATATTAATAAAAGTTAATTTGTAGTGTTTAGAATCATCATCTCTGATTCTCTTCTCGAGTTAATTCTCTTAGTAGTTAAAAATTGTAATTTATATATGCTGAAAGTCTGTAATGAACTTCACTAATAATTTTTAAAATACACTTTAAAAATTGTGTAACAAATTAAGAATCGATACAGTTAGATTTAAAAAGG
Organism: Andricus curvator; assembly: GCA_932195095.1. Taxonomy (NCBI): domain Eukaryota; kingdom Metazoa; phylum Arthropoda; class Insecta; order Hymenoptera; family Cynipidae; genus Andricus; species Andricus curvator. The sequence continues at coordinate 125,583 of CAKNYM010049592.1, forward strand.
GTCCGGAACAAACGCTCTGCCCCACATTGAGGATTAACGAAGAGAGATCTGTAAGTATAACACTGTAAAAGGCCATCTTAGGAGCGTTGTGTAAATTACGTAACAATTTCTTCTGAAATTTTGAATCACGTATCCCCCCCCCCCCCTGTTAGGGTGTGTAAGTTCTGACCCGTAATTTTCACGGACGAAATTTTTGTCGTTAATGTTTTGGGGGTCATCCAAAAATAACGCAAGACGAAATGGGCGGTAGGGTAGGGAGGTGGTAAAAGCTCACTGTTTCTTATGAAATTACAAAATAGTTCAACTTTTAACCGAGCAGTTGAATGTTTAACCAAAAAAGATGAATTCTTAACAAACAATTTTATACGTAGTTGATATTTTAGCCTAGAACAGATTTTCATTTTTAATCAAAAACAGCTGAATTGAACAAAAAAAGATGAATTTTCAACAAAATAGTTGAATCCTCAACCAAAACAGAGTATTTTTAATCAAAATAGATGACATTTTTATCAAAAGAAATGGATTTTCAAATCAAAAGACGAATTTTCAACAAGAGTTGAATTTTCAACCAAATAATTGAATTTTCAAACAAAAAAGATGAATTTTGAACCCATAAGATTAATTTTCTACGAGAAAAGATGAATTTGAAACTAAATGCATGATTTTTTGAACAGATAGTTAAATTTTCAACCAAGAAGATTTATTTTCTAAAAAAAAAGATGAATTTTCAACAAAGTACATGAATTTTTAAACCAACAAAGATCAATTTTCAACCAAATCTTCTAACAAATTATTGAATTTTTAATCAGAAAAAGTACATTTTTGCAAAATAGTTGAATTTTCAACATAGAAGTTCATTTTTGAGCAAACTGTTACATTTTCAACCAAATAGTTAAATTTTCAGATAATAAGATAAATTTATAACAAAGTAGTTCAACTTTCAACCAAATAGATGGATTTTTAACTGAAATCATGGATCTTCAACCATAAAAAAGAATTTTTTGAAAATTAGATCAACCTTAAATCAAAAAGATTAACTTTTAGCCTAAAATGATGAATTTGCAACAAAGTAAATAAATTTTCAAAGAAAAGGATTACTTTTCTATCAAAAAAGATTAATTTTTTACAAAATACATGAATTTTCAACTAAAAAAAAAGAATTTCCAACAAAATAGTGAAATTTTCAATCAATGAACCAAATAGTTGAATTTTCCATCCGAAAATACATATTTTATACGAGAAGCGGTTAAATTTTCAAACCGAAAACGTGAATTTAAAAAAAATGTTTATTTTCTACTAAAACAAATTAATTTTTAACAACACCTTTAGTTGTATTTTTAAAACCAAATTTTTGAATTTCGAAGCCAAATAGACGAGTTTGCAACAAAAGAGTTGAATATTTAACAAAAAAGGATGACTTTAAAAAAAAAACGGTTGGATCTTCAAAAAAATAATAAAATTTTGAACCAAGTAATAAAAATAATTACCAAAAAAAGAATTCCGAACCAGAACTTTAAAGGTGGTCTTTTCCTACGAAAAAATAATAAAATATTAACCAAAAATATGTGGATTTTCTTGAAGTTGATTTGTAATACATTTAAAATATTCTGTCAGAAAGTTTGAAATTTAGCCTAGAAAATAAAGTTAATTTTCTGTTACACATTTTTTAATTTCAGACTACACATTTTCAAATTCGGACTACACAAACTTTGTCGGACTACGCAATATTTTAAGCTTCAGAGAAATTATAGATGACGCATGTCAACACTTTGAAGCAAAGTGAGCAATAAACACCCGACTCGAATCCTTTATGTACACAGAACCATGTAACTCGGTTCCAGTAAGCTGGTAATTTCGTTTGACTCAACTTGACGAGTCATACGTGCTAGAAATTCACCGCACGTGCGAACAAATGCGCTCGTTGAAGCTCTGGTTCACACACCAATCGGATTTTCGATACCAATCGCACATCAACATCAAAATCAACATCAACATGAACATCCACAATCCACATGCATTCGTCTACAGATCGATTGGTCGGCATAGCGATGTTTTTCTATGAGCCAGCAATTCCGCAGGTGTTACTGCCCTGCAAAACTATCAGTTTGCGATCAACCCGCTCTCACAAGTATCACGCGCAAAAAGCCCAATCGGGATTGGACTTTAATCGTCGACGGCTTTGTAAACGCAAACATATCACATATATTGAGGAGCAAGCAAACAAAATATAAATTCATTCGAAATGATTCCTCAGTAATTGAGACACCAGATTCTATAACCGCCTGCACATTTTTTTTGCTGAACGGCTTTGGCACCTTGAAACTTTTTAAACAAGCTTTGAATTTTAAATCTAAAAGCATATATTCTTATAGGAAGTAAAACTGCGCATCTTTCTTCACTAGATAAAAAGCTGTACCATTTGCGGTAGGGATGCCATTTAAGACGAGGAATGGCAAGGCGGAGGTCGAGGAAAGCAAGGCAGGATAACTCAAGGCCTGGCATTTCGAGCCAATTCAAGGCCTTAAAAAGCGAGACATCGCCTTGGGCTTGTCTTGGGGGCTTGAGCTGGGAAGGGCGACTAAATTAAAAGTCTCGTTGGATGATTGCAGAGGGACTTTTTTAACTTTTATAAACAAATTATATACGCCCGAGATCGTGAAAACTTGTAGAACCCAAATATTTTATTTTTATATCGTTAATTTAAAATTAAAAGAAATTTCTTTGTACTTTAGGCCAGCTTACAGACAGAAGACCTCTGCTGAGAAGGGTCAGGGGGGAGTACGGGATTCTCATTTAATGGTAGGTGTTTGCGCATCTGATAACTCAAGCCTGAAAGCCAAGCCCAAGCCAATGCCTTGAATTTCGAGACCTCGAAATTTTCGAGGCCTCTACATTTTAAAGGCAGGCCCAAGACGATCAATTCAAGCCGGCATGTGAGGTTTGTCTTGACTTGGCTTGAAAATGTCGAGGCCTAGCTCGACGGCAACACTAATTTTCGGTTTGCCAAGTAAACCCGAAAACTCCGTTTTTGAGAACACCATATTTTGTTGCCTGTTTTTACCTCAACTGGTTGTAATTCAGCTAATTTTCGGAAGTTGTTGATAAAATTTACGGGGGGAAAAAAATAAAAATAAAGTAATAAAAATACAATAAAATCTGTCAAAAATTGAACTCTTGAACGATTTTTGTCCAAAAAATTTGCTTTTTGAATCACCTTATTTCTTAATTATGATTGATTTTGAATTATAATCGCCTTAGAAAACATAATATCTTTCTCAACAACTTTCCCGCTGGAAGTTTTTTGTTGTTCATAATTCGCTCGACTCCCGACGGCCTTAAAGATATGAATGCAAGATTTATGCAATGTCTTAAGTAACAAATTATTACTTTCGTTTAATCAAAAACGTTAATATTTTATCTACTCTACCGGTCGTAGATCTAAAAAAGGATGAAAATATATGGTGTACTTAAAAACGGGGTTTTTTGGTTCACGTTAAAGACGGCAAAAGCTACAGCTTTTCATCCACAGAAAAATATGTGCAATTGAATTTTCTATAAGAATACATACTTTTAAAATTAAAATTCGAAACTTTTTTCAAAAAATGTTCAAGGCCGCTATACGAGAAAAATGTATACGCGGTTATAGAATCCGGCCCCTCAAAAGACTAATTTCTGATGATACAAAAATTATTAAAATTACATAAAAGGGTTGTACATTATTGATTTTTTGGCCCGGAAGCTATAATTTTACGTTCACTAAAAAAAAGGTTCGACCCACTACTTTCGTGTCTACAATAAGTCAGTATTGATTTGTTTGCTGGAATAAACATTACTTTAATTAAAGAAACACTTTAAGTAATAACCAATTAAAGGGGGTTGTATTAGCCATTAACTTAGAATAAGTTTAAACTATTATATTATAATTGACTATATTTCTTTTCATATAACTTTATTATAGTCAACATGAAGAATTTGTTTAATGTACAACAATTTGTAACAACATTTTAATTATAAAACAGGTAACACGAATTTAATTTTTTACTTTTATAATCTCGCTTTTGAAGGTTTCAATCCTTATAATTTAAATTAATATAGAGCAGATAGACTCTCGAAAGATTCAATTTTTATTCAAAATAAATGATCTGTAACACCATGAGATCCTAATTTGTCTGAAGTATGTCATTTTCCACCAACAACATTGTTAGATGTGTTAAATCTACTTTTTACATTCGCATCATATTGCGAAGGTATTAGTTGTATGCGAAAACTGACTATCACGGATTTCTTTGAATCTCCACTTTTCGGGACCCCCTGAATCCCAAAAAAACAGGTTTTACATGGAGTCTGTCTGTCGTCGTTTTCTGTATAATGGATAACTTTTGAAAGACTAATCAGATTAGATTGCGCTTTGGCACACATTTTGAGGGGCCAAAAAGGAAGATCGAGCTAGCTACCCAGCTATTTTAAATCAAAATTCAAAAAGTTAGAGCATTTTCAAAATTTTTGACACTATTTTTTTCAAGATTAAAAATTCTATGTGCGGCTATTCATAGTCTTCGGAAATTCGAACAATTTATCCTTAAGACTTTTTCGATAAAAAGAAAATTATCAGAGTTATAACATTTGCAAAACGCAAAAAAAAACACGAAAAGGACAATTTTAAGCCAAAGAACGCACGATATAAAGAAAGTTATAAAAGGAAAATGTAGCTTCTTGAAAGCTCAACAAGATTATCATAACAACTTTCTGAATTTTCTTGAAAAATAAAAAATTCAAATTTTGATCGAACAAGAAAAAATGAAAAATTACATTTTACGATCAAACTATACAAGATTCAAAAAAAGATGAATTGACAAAAATGATGCACCCAAAAAAGATCTACAAATTTTTTATTAATCACTTTTTGATAGGGCGCGTAGTTTCGTTTCTTGTAACTTACCATAAATTACCCAAAATTAAATTTAAAAATTTCTATAAATTTGCGGAAATTTATGGAAATTTTCGGTCATTAATGGTAAGTTTACAGGTAAATATGGTAACTTACCATAAAAACCCAGAATTCATTATACTGGAAATAACGAATAATCAACTATTTAATTAATTATGATTCTGTTAGAAAAAAAAAATTTTTGGAAAAAGACGTGTGTTAAGAAATTGAATTTATTTAGATAATTAAACATTACTTTAAAATATTCATCATTATTATACTGGACCAATAATAATAAATTTTGAAAAAAAAATAAATAAATAATGTGTATGTGAGGGATGGCAAAGCCATATGAATAATACATATAATTCTTTGTTGCACCAAAAAGTTATTTTTCCCAAGTATTTTGCATGGGAAATTTCGAGTGCTCGGCGGGAACGGTTAAAATCCAAATTTCGAAAAAACTAAGATATGCAATTCATTTTCGAATTCAAAATCGAACTTGGGGAATTACTAAAAAAATTGGCAATGTTTCTTTCAACCATCGAGTTTCTGTTAAATAAAATAATGTTATAAATGGTGTAATTGCTGCATCTTGCATGCATATTTGGGAATAATATGCTTGTAAAACTACCGAGTATAGCCTGGTTCGTATCGCATTTTTTACAGATTATTGATTTCACAAATTGTCTTTTCAGTTTTGATTTTCTCAAATTTTTGAATAAAGTCAAGTCTATGTGACGAAATAATTTTGCATGGCATTTATTAATCAAAAGTTTTTTCTATCATAAAAAACACAGTGTTTTTTAATGTACAAAAGATTTTTTAAATTTTAATGAAAAATTAACGTCAATGCATATGCAGTAATATGAATTGTATTTTAATAATTTATTTCATTTTCGCATCTGAGTTCATCGGTAGTTTCCTATAAAATTTCCTTGATGAGGAAGTGTAAATTGGACCTCGAAACATGTTGGTTATCAGTATTATATACAGAGAAAGGATAAGAAAAAGAGCGAGAGGTTGGTGTGTTTGACTCTTTCCTTGTTCTCCCTCTTTTTCCCTCTGTTATATATCTGTCCCCAGGGACTTATGATTCATGATGTTTGTACTTCACTAACGTGTAATACCAAGTAAATGAAAAACCAATGCGATTGAGAATATTTTCTAAGTTTTGTCCTAGAAGTTTGAAAGGCTACTGAAGTTAACCTTCCAATCATTAAGCAGTAACAGATGATATTTTGTGCTGTTTTTTTTACTGAGTCCAAATATTCACATAAAATAGTACAATTTTCGAATTCTGTGGTGCAAAAACGAACAGATCCTAGAAAAACGTGAATTCCGTGGCAAGATTCTTTATAATATTTAAATGATCATTTTTAATTATTTTTATGTTTAAAAAATCACCCCACAAATTCCAAGAAATAAAATTTTACAAATAGTTTTTGAACAGTAGTTTTTAAACAGGACAGTCCTGGAATAGTAAAAGGTACATCTGCCACTCAAATGGTTTCTCTCTCTCTAAAGCCCATTTCCGTTCTCCCCACAGCGTTATCAAGATTTTAGTCATCACGTCTTACGCTTTAGCACCAAAATTGGTTACTTCAGTGTCTCCAAGTTATTTTTTGAGATTAGGGATGAACGGTTACCTGAGGGATTACAAAAAATATTTGATTTAGATTCAGCGACTTTAAAAACTAGAGCTATTGTAGAGCACTTTTTTCTATGGGTAGTCACCACGGCTTGAACTTCAACACCAAATTGGTTATTTCAGTGTTTTTGAGATACTTTTTGAGATTAGAAACTAACGGTGATCGGGTTAGGGTCAGCGAATATCAGATTCGGATTAAGCGCGCCCTAAAATATGAAGTTACACTTTTTTCTGAAGGTTTCATTCACCAAATCGATTTTTAGCTGTTTTTTGAGGTTAGGGGTAAACTGATTCAGCGACCCCAAAAACATATGGGTATGGTGGTGCAATTCACTGCACATGACAATTTTCTTGTGTGCCTATGTCATTACTATAAATTAAATTCTAAAGTCTGCTGCATTGAAAACAAGGAATCTAATACGTAATTCAAGGTAAGCTATGTATCTTAATGAAAGAAAGAGATACACATTGCGAGATCTAACCATTATTTATATTTGCTCTGAACGTTGATAACCTATTTAACAAGTGTATGCAAATACTATATAAGGCAATTGTAACAACGACTCTTATCATTCTCCGAGTGCTCATTTTCTGGCGAAACATCGTTATTTCCTGCGTTTCTTTATCGGAAGAAATCTTGATTGAAAAAATATTATCTCCAAATTCAGTTGTCAAGATGACGGGAAAAATGGCGTTTGCTTTCTTACTTTCAAGTAAGTAACAATCCTTCTCATTTTTAGTCTAAAGTAGATCTTTCGCTGAAGTATTATAGAACATTCTGTAACACTAGCACTGGAAGAGCTGTAAATGGATTATTTTTGCGGTAAATTCGGTAATAGTAGAAAGTTCGCTTTTATTCTGTTTAAATAATGCAATTTTTTCTTCCTCATAGAGGAAGCTTTGTAATGGTAACATTTTCCAAAAATTTTAAATTCATTTAATTAAACTTTCCCCAATTTAAAAATGTCTAATACAATGTTCTAATCAATTTTCCGGCTATGTGCGTGCGGATGCGTGTGTGTGGAGGTCACACCTTTTTGTGAACACGATTACTAGAAAACAGTTGCAGATAAAGTGATGAAATTTGGAAGGCTTATTTTCCTCACTAATATTTCGAAACTGACTGAAGGATTTCTAAAAATATCTATTGCATTTTTTTAGCACTCAATAATATTTTGAAAATCGGGTTTTTATAGTGAAACTTTTTTCATTAGCATAATTCAAAGTTGATGCGAGAATATAAAAGTTTTGTTGATTCAAGACGAATCGATTGACCCATAGCATTTATACATTTTATTGAATAGTAAAGAAGCTATGGGAGTGCATGATATTTGAAAATACGGTTTTTTATAGTAAAACTTTCTTCTTCAACATAATTCAAAGTTGATGCAAGAATATAAAACATTCCTTGGTTCGCGACGAATCGATTGACCTACAATATTATCACATTTTATAAACGAGTAGGGAAGTTATGGTAATTTATATATTTTTAAAATCTTTTTTTATGGTAAAAATTTTCTCATTCTCATAATTTAAAGATGATGCGAGAATAGAAAAGTTGTGTTAATTCTAGACGAATCGATTGACCGACAGCATTTATACATTTTATTGAATAGTAAAGAAGCTATGGTAATGCATAATATTTGAAAACACGTTTCTTTACAGTACAACTTTTTTCACTAACATAATTTAAAATTGATGCAAGAACGGAAAAGATTCCTTGATTCGAGGAAAATCGATTGATCTATAATATTAATACACATTATTGAAGATTAAGGAATTTATGCTCATTTATAATATTTGACTCATCTGTTTCAAACAGAAAAACTTTTTTCATCGACATAATTCAAAGTTGACGCATGAGTAGAAAATACTTTTTGATCATAAATTTTCAAATTGAGTAATTCTGACAATTTTTGTGAAGAAATCATAAAGCTGGGAAAGGGATAGGGTGCTCAAAAAATTATCATTCCGGATACAAAATTTGATTTGTCTGCTTTGGCTTTATGTTAAAAAATTTGTTTGTATTATTTTGTAGTTTTGCATTTTTTGTAAATTCCTATTTTTAAATTGATCAAAATGAAGACATTGCTTTGTCTATCATTAAAAAAAAGAACTAATGCTTCCTCTGTGAGGAAGCAAATACATTTGCTAACGGGAAGCAAAGTGCTCGTGAAATGAGCACCATATAATTATAAATACAAAGTGGAAACACTCGAGATCGAATTCACAGCTAGTTTTATTTGTAACTTAGAATGTAATTCAGAACAGGGCTTTAGTATCCTTATTCTATATTGGCCAGGGACCTGAAGTCCTGATCTTAATGACTTTCTAAGTTAAAAATTAAGAAACTATCAGTATATAAACAAATGCAGAAAAGGTTTATCTAGCTTAGATGTAAAGATTCTATACAGTTTTTCAATGAAACATGATCTCACTTATATCATATTCAACTGGAAATGAACAGATAAATACATAAATATGTTCGTCTTTATTTTTAAAGCCATCGTAGCTTCATCCTCGGCCGGCGTTCAATATTCTGTATTTCATCCTGGAAATCATCCTAAGGTGAGTTTTAATATACTCCGAACAGTTATTAAAAATTCCTGTACATGCTATATGGGTGTCTTTAAATAGATTTCCATTTGTATGATGGCCCACTTTCTTAGTCCATAAAGAAAAGTCATTTTTAGCCTTTTTAACGTGTCTCTCCATACAGCTTCACATATTTGAAATTTGGCAGAACTGGTAACCATTTTTCTCTAGTTTTGACCTTTCGCACTTTTTCAATATATTGAGCAGATTAAATTGCAGTACTAAGATACTGGACATCACAGAATCATAGATGCTGATTGATTTGAACCATATTATTGTGTCTTTCCCACGCTTTTGTGCCAACTCCGAAGCCTCTTCAGCAGTTTCTATCAAATTGAAAAAAATAAATGAGGTTTTTAGAACCTTAAAATTGATTAACTGTTCATAAGTCCACTGAGAAAACGTAAAAAGATATAAGTAGAGCCTGAAATATCACCTCCGAAGCCTATAAAAAAGGAGGCCCAAAGGGCAAATAAATTTGTTGGAAAAAATATCCTCATAAAATTAGTAGTTCTGAGAAAGGAAGAGCTTTTCTCGTAGTTATTATTGTTAAAAAAAATTCTTTTAATTACAGCACAATAAAAATGCGAATTGTTAACTGCGAAGCCTTATATAATGCATGCCCGGACAAAAGGTTTAAAGCCGCTTCAAAGAAACAGTAAACGCCTTATTTTGCTTCTTGAAATGAAAAAAGATCAGCAGAAAATTTCAAAACCTTTTTTGAGAAGTTAAAAAGACGCATTTTTTTCAATGTTTTAAATGAGTGTAAGAACAATAATCTAGATCATTATTATTACATTATTTAGAACTTCAATTCACTCGCACATCGGAAACAAAAATTGAAATCTATTTGAAATTCGCCTGTATATACTTGTAACATGAGATCTCTTTATTCTTTATAATATTTAGAATGATTTTTCTTTCAGAATGTTTATGAAATGGTTCAGTGTGTAACTGAATGCGGTGTAAGTAAACACAATTTTACAAGGTCTTTTCAATATTGGAAAACGATTGGTTTTCCCCATAAATGTGAACTGAAAAAAAAACTAATTTTTTAGAAATCCCGCATCGACCCAGTTTGTACAAACCATCGTGGTAAATACGTGACTTTTGGTTCACAAACATATGAATGTATCAGAGACAACTGCGGAGAAGGTTAGTTGTGGAGAAAGCCATTTTCTTATTTTCTGAAGAATAACTGCTTGAATACCTTAAAATGCCACTTTTGCAAACGGTTCACTTTCAAACGCTTAAATTAATAGCATTTTCAATTTGAGATGCTTTTAAAATGAAATGTTTTAACTTTAAAAGATTTAATGCAAAATAATTCTATTTTGAAAATTTATTTTGATACCAAATATATAATATACCGTTTGTTAAGATTGTTTAGCTTTTACATATACTAATATATATAAATATAATTTCAGAAATGGAAGTCGTACATGCGGGCCCATGCAGGTATCCAGGTTATCAAAGAATGCCTGAAAATCCACGAGTGACCAAAATGTAAATTATGCTACTCGACAACAATTTAAATTTTACACTGTTTGACGAGAAATGCAAGCATAAAAATGTAATGCACACAATAAACCCTCATGTGTTATAATTTCAAGTGTTTGATAATTTTCCTTGCTTACATTTTTAGATTATGATTAATGCCAAACTAATTTACGTTTTTACTAAAAAGTATAATTCAGTATGTTTCCCGACGACAAAAATTCTCCTGTGAGATCTAAAGACGTCAGCGCATCAAAGTTGTTGCAATGCACAGCAAATTTGTTATAAGCTGTCTATCGATACCAGCAGATTACTTCACTAACTGAAGAAGTGAAAATAAAAAATTGTATTTTTATATTGAGATCTTTGTTTCCATAAAGTAAAAAACCATTTATTTCAAACATTAGACTACTACAATAAGACAAACGAGAATAATATACTAGACTTTTGGTTAAATTAACCCAAAAAAAGTAATCCTCCTAGCCAATCAGTAAACTCGTCAATTTTACTAGTTTTTTTTATAAAAGCCTTCTAATAAACAAACTAACCTGAAATATCTAGTAAAATAATATTTTTTGTTGCAAATCATATGATTGTATGTTCATATCACAGCTCTTAGTATCCAGAAAAAGAGTTCGAATGTTTGAATTTAGCTCAAATGAAAATCGTACGCTTGTACTCATGATTGAGGATAAGAATGAGAACAATTTGTAAGTTATCTAAAGATAAGATTACATATAAATTGTGCAATAGAAATAGTTAGCAACGGACACAAAACAGAAAAAATGGCGAAAATCGTATCTCTTGATATTTTATGTTTTATTTTGTTGTGGATCCAAATAATTATATAATTTTCTATCCTGTCTTATTACTGTTAGTCCAATTATTTCTAATTATAAGGCTTAGACAAAATGGAATAAGTTGGAATAATAATAAATACACTGAAAAAAAGAATTTTTGGAACCAAGAAAATGCATTTACTTGAATCCTATTTTTTAGCATCAAGAAAATATTTTTAATAGTAGTCATTTTAATTTAACCCAGACACATATATTTTGTTGATCTAAAGAAATGAATTCTTTGGCTATATTTTCTTGATTCAAACAAATATTTCTTAAATTCAAGAAAACCATTTCTTTGATTCAAAAGATCTAGATTCGTTCAAATCTGATTTGTCGTACAAAGAAATATTTATTTGATTTAATGAGTTCGATTCTTTGAATTGATTCGGACGTATTTGAATCAATTAATTGTGCACACTTGAATCAAGTATCTAAGTTTATTTAAATCAAAGTAATAATTACTTAATTCAAAATAATATTAACTACATTAAAAATATATTTATTTGTTACAAACAGTTCATGCGTTTATAACAATGAAGCATTTATTTAGATGAACAAGATATTGTGTTTACATAAATATTTATTTCTTCAGTTAAGCAAAATATTTCATTTGCTTACTAGAATTAAATTATTCATAACAAATAAAAATTTATTCCAACGAAGTAATTATTTTTTCAGATCAAACATTTAATAATTTGGCACAATTTTGTTTCAATTGAATACTTCTTTAGATCAAGGAAATATGTTGTTAAACTCAATATCCATGTTTTGCATTTAAAGAAATATTTCTTTCGCATTTTAAATCATATGACTTGTTTAAATTAAATATGTATAATAGTAACAAAGCTAATTATAATTAAAGCTGAAAGAATCCATTTTTTCATTTGGGAAAATATGTACTACAGTTGAAGTATGAACTAGTTTATTGCACTCTCGCATAGTTTAGGCCAAAGAAATATTTTTTTGAATCAGTGGGATATTTTTTTGCTTCAAATACTCAAAAATTTTATGCGAAGAGATAGTTTTTTGAGCCTATAAAATATTTTCCTGACTATAAAATATATTTCTTTCCATCAATTCATATATTCTCATTTCAAAGAAATATTCATTCCCATTCATGGCACATTCATTCGGAACAATGAGTCATTTATTTGGTTTAGAATGTATATTTTTGTCTTTAATTAATATTTCTTTGATTTAAAGAAATATTTTCCTCCGCCCAATAGGTCGTATTTTTGAATGAAACAATGCTAACTTAATCCTATTAAAATTTGTCTGGCTGAAAGAAATTCTTTTTTTTTCATTCAAAGTGCATATATTTATTTGCCTAAAAAAATATTTCTTTGAAAATAATTAGGACTTTCACTTACTTCAGCCAAGTAAAATTCACTTGGTACAAGTAATCCTTTTTTTTCAGTGTAAGAAATATAGGCCCGAACCGTAGTGAGATAGAATGAGCCTTATTTTTCACAGCGGGGAATTGATATTTGAAAGTATTACGTACTCAAAATTCAGTAAAATTTTACTTGCATTTATATTTTGAAAATTAAAAAAAAGCAAACTCTTGTTTCTAAGATGCTAAAACGTTGCAAATTTCAATCATTATTTGCATCGAATTTTCAGTTCGATACCTGCTCACATTGTATAATGGAAATAATTCGTAATATGTAGACCACCATAAAGACCCATTTCATATGGAGGTCCAGATATTATTCACTGCTTGCCATTCGAGGTAATAATTAGCGCTCTAATTGCCTACTTATATGAAATTGGGATAATTCGATTCAGATTATGAACTCTTTACGAGAAAGCGGCAATTTAAATTATATTTAATAGTAAGATTACATTTTTTCAAATAAAAGTTTTATTGTAGTGTGCGTATTCATGACTATAAAGCAAATTAAATAGTTAACATTACTTCTAATAAAAAAGTTGAATGAAACAAACCTGACAATTGTTTAAAATTCATAGATATAAGGAAAAATATTCTAAAAGGAACAATAACAATTCTTGAATAGAAAGAAAATAAAGGAAAGTACAACATATTTGCATAATATTGTTTGCAAATCAAAATATCAGGGTTTTCTAATTTATTTCTTCGATAACAAATACACAAGAAGTCCAATATAAGGCCACTTTCGGGGGTTTCTTCGCACTGGCCGTGGCACTAAATCAGTCGTTGGAAACGTAAACAGTCAGGGCCGTGTGAACCATTTTTTTTTGCATTTACTTATATTTATGTACATCATGAAATCGGTGAAGACACTTGTTACAAATAATACCCAGTAGGTTACAATATTGAAAAATTGTTTTATTGTTATATCAACAACTTATTGAGTGAAAGCGCTTATTAAAAATGCAAAGTAATTCTCAATGGTAGAAGCAAATTTAATAAACAAATGCATATCTTAGCCATTTCACGCACTAACCACTTCGTTTATGTAACAAAATTGATCAAATATTTATCGAAAATGAATAATATGTACGACCTTTTGATAATTGATGACAATCGTTAATTCTTTAAATACATTTGATAAACAAATACAGATTTCCATCAATTTTCAACAGGCGGATTTGGTTTTTTTCAACTTAATCAATTTTAAATTACTCGGATAAATTCTTCTCTTATAATCCATTATCAACCAATAATAATGGTTTATTTTATAAATAATTTCATAAAAAAATTAAAATCTTGAATCCTAGTCAACAAATGGATCTCATTTCTTTTCGAAATTGACTGCCAGTGACTCAGAAAGGACCATGCGAAAATGTTTGTTCTTTATTTAAATTAATTTGATAAAAAAGTAAACATACAGAGTAAAGATTTAAATATCGCTACATCCAGAAGCTTAAACATTGCATCTAAATTTACCACAGACAGTAAAATCTAAATCAATTAAAGAAATTGTTGCTCACAGTTATTGTTCCTTGGTAAAGTATATTAAGGGAAGGATTTTCATAAGTAATTTAAGATGTATTACGTTGGAAAAATGTAATCTGCTTGTTGAAAATTGACGAATATTTGTATTTGTTTATCAAATTCATAGAGATAATAAGAAATGGTTATCAGGTAATATATTACTTTTAATCGTGAGGTAGCATTTTCACTCATTATTTTGTTAATATAAAAAAAAGCTTTTTTCAAATGCTGTAACCTGCTGGTTATTATTTTCAAGAAATATTTATACTGATTTCATGACATTTTACTTAAATATTAGTAGTTGCAACAAAAATGGAATCGTTCACTTAATAGAAAAATGTCAACTTTGTTTTATTGAAACGAATGCCTTTGGTCGAAACCATCATCAGGCAACAAAGATATTGCATACAAAATAATACCAAATTCTTACAATTGATATTATCATTAATAATCCAAACGCATTATAGTATTTACTGCAAATTACTAGAAAATAATATAATGTTAATCGTACATTCTTATGAACTTATTCGTAAATAATTATAAAAGAGCTAAGAGCGTTCGGCTAATATGTACTTATTAAGGCTGTCTACGAATTGATTTTGGCTCATGATTTGCATATCTAATTGCACGTTAGATCTTTTGTGCATTAAATTCATATGATTGCACATCACAAAAATAGGTGAGTTAAAACCAATCATTGAGTCTGGCAACGGTAAATAGAACGGAACAACGTGTCTAGCAGACAATCTTGGAGCTTTAAATTGGAGACAGTTTATTAGGAAAGGTGAGTCTACATCATTTCGCATGAGCTTAAATAAAAAGTAGCAGCATGCGAAAATTCTACGTTCGGAAAGCGTAAGCCATGAAATTTTTTCACACAATTCTATATAGTTTGACCCTCGATTTGGGTACACTCCGTCTTTTTTCAGTGAAAGGAATTTTAAAAACCTTTTCTGGACTGATTCCAATTCATCGCCATATTTTTTGAACACAGGATTCCATACTTGAGTTGCATATTCTAGTTTTGATCGCACGAATACAATATACAGTGTAGTCATTGTGTTGATATTTTTAAAATGTTTACAATTACGAATTACAAATCCTAGTGCCCTAGAAGCAGCCGCAGCAATTACACGTACATGCTCAATAAAAAGTAAGTGAGAGTCGAATATCACACCGAGATCTCTTATTATCTTCAGTACCCTTTCCAGAACAATGTGACCTATCTTGTACTCGCATTTTATTATATTTTCGTGTCTATGAAATGACATTACTTTACATTTATTTGTATTGATCGGTATCATATTGGTTTTACACCAATCCACCAAAATATCAAGGTCCCTTTGGAGCTCCCTAGCATCTTCCATATTCCTAATTATCCTGAAAATTTTTATATCTGCAAAAATTAATATAAATGAGTTAATATTATATAAATGAGTTAATATTACAAAATTTGAAGGGCTTAAAATTAAAAATGCAATAGTATCGAAAGTTGAACAATTCCACAATTCTGCAATTGTTTCATTTTAAATATAAAGGCTTAATAGTTGAAATTTTTTAAAATGTAAACTTTCCCAATCAAATCATATCAACTTCAAGTGCTGAAAATGGAAGAACAATTTCATTGTCAATGAATGTAAAATTTCAGATATGTAAATCGTTTGAAGTTAAACAATTCTGAATGAGGTCGAAGTGAATCAAAAAAATGACGTTATCTTTTCTTGTTTCTATTCTGGCGTATTCTGTTATAAACGTAACAATATATTCACTCTGTTGTGGTTTACGTTACGTTATTCAAAATAGCGAAATTCACGCCGAAATTATAATTTGTTAATTACACTGCAATTTTGAACAATATATTATGCAAATCGTTCTATCTTTTATATAATTATTATTAAAAAATAAACGGATCATATTACACAAAAACCATAGAACGGAAATTCTAATGTATATATTCATAATTATTTACAGTTGAATCTGAACGGAATTTAATTTCATTAAACAATTCTAAATATTCATTTGTTTATTGATTGTTATTGACCTCGATCGCCGGGTAAGACAGACTTCGAATTGCTCAAGTGATCATGAATATTTTGATAAAACTATATTATCTACTGAAATTAATTTCGGTGACAGCGCCTCTTTCGTCCATTTTCCTCACGACAAGTGTTAAGAGGGGATTGATACTTCAGCGGGTAGAGACGCACAGCGGGGAGGGTTAGGATTTTCGCCGACAGCGCCGTCTCCATTTATCCTACCCTACTAATAATTCTATCCCCACTCCGCCGCCACTGCCGCATCTAGGTGTATAATATCTTTGGTTTAGGTCAATCCGAGTTCGGGGGTGCTATTCTCGAGACCACTCTAATATTTTAGCATGCTAAAATGGCTGATTTTAGAATGGTTTGCCGAAATCGGTATTCTCGAGTATTATTAGTGTACTAATTCCGATTGGCATGCTAAAATTTTAGACCACTTTGCATGGAGTGGGTCTATACCACTCTAAACGAGAAACGGCATACTAAAAGCAGACGAAAAGTGATGCATAATTGTAAAAGTAACCTCAAAACGAAATACATACGACGTATTGACAAGTGACAGTTGTGAATATGAAACATTAACTAACTTCAAAATCAAATACATAAAAAAACACGTATAGAACTGTGGAAATTGAAAAATATAAATAAACCATCCAGAGGTTAATATGGCATTTCGTGATGTGATGAATGGTAGATTTATAGAAATTTTGGATAAGAGTGAAAGAGACGGACAGATTTATTTGTCTCTTTTACTCTCTTGAGTTTCTGCTTTACGCCGACGTTTTCTGCCAACACGGGACTGCACCTTGATGCTGAAAGGCATGAAGAAGGAAGAGCTCCGTTTCACATGCGCGATAATGCTTTTGACTTCTCGGACCTACCTTTTTGCGGCGTCTACGTACGTCAACGATGAACGTAAACAGTATCACTTACTTCTGTACTCAGCATTTCATTGGTCAATCCCCCGCTCCTACTCGAAAATTGATATCGGCAACGTCGCATTATAAACGGTACACCATTTTCGTTTAGAGCGGTCAAGAACCAATCTCGAGAATACCGAAATCGCTCGAAACATTTTAGTGCACCAAACGACCGCTCTAAAATTTTAGCATGCTAAAAATATTAGAGTGGTCTCGAGAATAGCACCCCTGATCAGTGATGCTAATAGACCGCGACTTTTTCAACTGCGCAAGCGTTGCGTTGGAAGGGGAAAGCCACGCTATTGGCCGTAATACGCGCGCTTATTTTAAATGCTTCAAATTCATTTTTATTTTCAAGTCGAGAAATTATAATAATTTATGCTAATATGTTTCATATATATTACTGCAATAACTATAAGATCCATGATAATACCGTATTTTATTATTATTACTATGGAAAATTTAATGTACTTAATATGCGATTAAAATATCAAAGTTTGTCTAAAAATCGTAAATGAACTGCCCTGAAGTTCAAATTTTTTAAATTTGAGAAAAATCTTATTTTGACTAACGGTGTGTATAATGCGTATTAAAATTGAAGTTAAAAAGTTCTTTTTCGATTTTTTATTATAATTTTTTTTCGAGGTTTTCTCCTCCTGATCCGTGATTTTCTGCGATAACAGGATACATTACGGTCTTAGTTGATTAGAAGCTATCAGTTCCGCTATAATCAACTCTGGGTCAAATAGTGTCAAATATATTTTTTTCAATCAGACCCTTACCCCGCAATAAATATTTAAAAAAATCTAGAAGTCAAATAATATAAAAGATAAATAACAAAATCTAATATTCTTCCCTGAAGTGAAAAATAAAAAAAATATCAACAGGATACATATTTTTGGACCTAAAAATTGCATAAAATATATGTATATACTATTATATTATATAACCTAATGCAATAACTTATAGTTATTGCAGTAATATATATGAACCATATTGACATAAATTAATATAATTTCTCGACTCAAAACTAAAAGTACCATTATTCCTTATTTTCAGTCGTTCACCATATTTGTGTAAATTTGAAGCATTTAAAATAAGCGCGTGTATTATGGCCAATAACGTGGCTTTCCCCTTCCAATGCAACGCTTGCGCAGTTGAAAAAGTCGCGGTCTATTAGCATCACTGATTCGGATTCATTCAGCTTGAAAATTTGGTTCGGATTGAATCTAATTGAGTCGGAATAATTTTTAACCGATTTCGATCGAACGAAATATAGAACTTTTTTCGGATTGATCTGGATTGGTTCGGATACAGATTCCGGAATGATTCGGATGACTTCGGATTGGTTAGGAATTAATTCCTATAGACCATTTTACCTATCGGAAAGTTTACTGCGCATGTGCAATGTACTTTCTGTTGTACCCAGTTGTTGCGATCAATTTTGCTCGTTCAACACAGTGTAAACAGTTTTATCTCATTTTTAAATTAATATGACAAGTTACTGAGAAAAAATTTAAAAGTGAAAATGAATGTCAATAAAAAAGGAAATAAGGGAGCGTGTATGCGTTGTATGTACGGCTTGTGCAAAAGTGATGGTCGTACCAAAGCATACAAGGAACATAACCTCTGCTACTTCATACGTTTCCCGAAACCTTGTTTACCATACAGAAGTGGTCGTATTAGTAAAGAAGACCTCAAGAAACATTTTGAAGAATGTAATAATTCTTAAAATGTAAAACTTGGGTCGAAGCATGCGGCCGTACAGATATATATATATATATATATATATATATATATTGCCAACGGCGATACCACGCTGAAAACACCAGTTCTCGTAAGATCACTGAAGTTAAGCATTGTTGGGCGCGGTTAGTACCTGGATGGGTGACCGTTCAGGAATACTGCTTGCTGTTGGCCCGTCGTGGGTGTGGTGGGCCCACATTGGTAGTAAATATCCACCTAGAAACACTACCCGAATCAAGTAGTGAGACAATGAACTTTCGAGTTCGAACTGCTAATCTATGTATGTATACAAAAATTTATTATGAAATCGCTGAATAATTTAATTACAATTGTAATAACAAATTATAGAATTTATTGTAAATAATTATGTAAGTAAGTAAATTCGGGCAAGAAAAATCGATTACCAGAAAAAAAGAAGAAAGTGTAGAAATTAAAAATAAAATTTCAATACGTACCTGCTTCAAAAAATATTTTTTTCTTAAACATCTC
>CAKNYM010049592.1:145608-187396 GCA_932195095.1 Andricus curvator
CACGAATACAATATACAGTGTAGTCATTGTGTTGATATTTTTAAAATATATTTTAAAAACTTTGTTGTTAAATAAAAAATAAATTAAAGAAATTATAAAATCGGCACTCACAAATCTCTTTAAAATTGTTGGTATCTGGGATGTCCTTAAACTATTAAAAAAAATTCGTTTATGTCGTTTTTGAAAAAAATATATTTATAATTTAAGAAAATCGAAACACCCAGTTTTTCTCAAAAACAAATTACATTAGAATAAGAAATCAACAGAGCAAAATTTTTCCTCAAAAAAATGACTACAAATTCACTCACTTGATAATTTTTATTATCACTTCATTTTCTCGAAAAACTAGATTTTTTAAATTGATAATACATTTCTTTTTTTCTTATTTCTTGTTCTCGGTATAATTATCACAAGTAAAAAAGCTGGAGATGTACTAGAAAAATCAACTTTTTGACAAAAACTGATAACATAAAAAAATAAAAAAATATTTTTAGACATTCCGAATATTCCATACAGTAATTTTGCTGTCTGCACTTTTTTCCATATCTGGTCTCGTTTAAAAAAAAATCTGATGTTGAGTATTTTGATTTTTGGATATTAATAATTCTAGATAAAAAATCAAAAGAAACATTCTTGGTTTTTGCGGCTTTAGGTTGAATTCCTTTTAATGGAACTGTGAATTGTAACCGCTAGACTAATTTGGAAAAAAAACTCTTTTGTCTCAGTGTGCAACATCTCAGATATTTTTGTCTCTCCAGAAATAAGAACAGAGAAGAATGGTAGAATTATTTTTGTCAGCTTCTAGAGGGAACAGGCTAACGAAGTGACAAACACAGAATTGGGAATTGGACTTCTTTCCTGAGTCCTCGTTTTCCCTCCTCCAGCCATCCGTGAGCCTGGACAAACGGGAGCGCTCGGACTAACGAGAACGCGAGGAATAGAGCCGAAGGAGACTTCCGGTTCCGAATAATGCCATTTACCAATCAAGATGATGAATTTTTTACTCTTGCAAATCGAAGTATTCGCAAACTGTTTGTTAAGACAGAAAAAGAATATCTCTTCAATTGTCTACATTCAGAGTTTTCCGACAAACTCTACTCTCTTATACCACGCGGAGAAAAATCAATATTAAGACATATATAATACCTCGATTTTCAAATATAGGAGGACAATCTAGATCAAGTAGAGTGTTTAAAAAAAGCCATGTTCGAATTTAGTTTGGGCAAATAGGTCATTTTGTGAGATTCAAACAAAAATAGTCAGAGTAGGCGCCATGCGTCTACAAAAAAGCGATAATATGAAACCCTAACAAGAAATACTTATTTCATTTTTCAATTGGTCAATAATAAGTGGGGCACCACTTTCTCTATTTCCCGATAAGAATATCTAACATTTCTAAAAATATGAGACTGGAAGGCGTACTTTTCAATAAAACAAGTGAAAATTACAGGGCACTCTTAAAATGACTTCCCCGAATGTGACGGATGCACTTTTTTTTTTATTTTGACTACACACTTTATCCCAGCATGCCCAAAATACCACCCTCTAAGCGAGGATCAAATGCATAAATATTTCTTTTATGCTCAGTGGTCAAATTTTAAGGTTTCATGTATTTTTGTAATAATTAAACATTTTTTATTCACATAAATGATACTTTTTTAGAACATTTCATTGCAAATTACAGGTACCCTAACAACAAGATAAATTACTTGGGCAATATAAAAAATCATTACGGTCGATTTAATTTATAATTGGCAGTAAAATTTTAGGGTTCAGAAACTCGAAGACACGAGTTACTATAAATGCCTGATAAATTACCACAAATTACTGACAAATTACGATAAATTACCAAAACTTTTCTAGAATATTGAAAAATTTTGAGATACCTTAAATTCTCAAGAATTTCCAGTAATTATTAATTATAATAAAATTTTTAAATTAAATTATTAATTATAATATGGCAACGGCCATACCACGCTGGAAACACCAGTTCCCGTTAGATCACTGAAGTTAAGCAGTGTTGGGCGCGGTTAGTACTTGGATGGGTGACCATTCGAGAATACTACTGCGTTGCTGTTGGCGTCGTGGGTGTGGTGAGCCCACACTTGTAGTTATTTACTACAAGAAACTATCCACCTAGAAACACTACCCGAATCGGGTAGTGTTACGCCTACCCCTAGAGGCTCGCCGAAAGGGAAATGGCTTAATGGTATATCAATTTACTGAAAATTTCAAAAATTTCTCGCAATTCCTGATATTTAAAAATTTCACAAATTTCAGGGAATTTTCGGTAATTTTTAACAACAGGAAACTACTAATTGGCTAGTTTAATGAGTAAGACTAACTGACTTAATGAATTAGTAACTATATCTACTAAAGGAATTGGTAATGCTACTACTAAATGAATTGGTAAATGTATTGCTGGTTACTATTTCAAAGGGTAGTTTCATGTAAATTTGAAAGCTGTTTTTTCAACGAATAGAATTTCATTGAAATATATTAATAAATTATTAAAGTCGGATTAGGTCCGGTTAAAAAACAAATTAGTTCAATCAGAATTGAGAACATGTCATAGTAATAATTAAAACTAGAATATTAATAATCTTAAAAGGTTTTACGAGACAACAACAACAGCGAAGTCGTAACTGTTTTTCTTTTAGCTAGATAACACTATTAAAATATAATGCGATAAACGAAAGATACGCATATAAATATCAAACTTTAAAAATTATGCCAACAATAAGCTCAAGATTGATTGGTGGAAAGCTTTGTAAGCTTTAAACTCAATTTCAAGTTCTATCCAGATATCTCAAGTTTTTTTCAGGCATAATTTTTTATAGTACGGAGCCATTAAAATATTTCTCATTTTTTTTAAATCGACTCGGAATAAGTCCACAGTTTCGCGAGTTTATATAAATTTTTTTTCAGTTTCTGAGGATTTGATTAATATTTTTAATTTAGAAATATTTGAAAAATTATATTACAATATATTCTTAAACATATTGGCAGCATTGGATAATTAAATAATCAAATAATACTAAAAACATAATTAATCATTTCTTGAATTTGTCTCTAAAGTCTATGAATTTGAATAATAATTGAAACAAATTTTCATTTGATAGTTGATAGTTGAATTTTAAACTAAAAAAGATCAGTTTTCGACCAAAAATGGAATAGTTGAATTTAAACTTAACAAATTAATTTTGCAGAAAAAAAATGTTTGAACTAAAATGATGAATCTTTTACTGAAATAGATGAATTTTTAACAAAAAAGTAACTTTTAACCAAGTACTTTTTATCTTCAATCAAAAAGACAAACTTTCAACTAAATAGTTGAATTTCCAGTTTAAAAAATTAATTTTTAAGAAAAAAAAAAGAAAACAATTTTCAGCCAAACTGATGAATTTTCAACTAAACTAATGAACCATTCACTGGAATAGTTGAATTTTCAACTAAAAATGATAATTCTTCAACCTAAAATAAAATGAATAAATTTTAAATTATGTATTATGTTGAACTAAAGAGATGAATTTTCAACTAAAATGTTGGAATATTCGACTGGAATAATTACATTTTCAGTTTGAAAAAAATTAATTTTCTGTTAAAGTAAAAACGAATTTTCAACCAAATAGCTCACTTTTCAAACAAAGAGATAAATTCTTAATCAAACTGATGAATCTTGAACAACAACAAAAATAATTTTGAACAAGAGAGTTCAGCTTTTAACTTAGTTATTGAATTTGTATTCCAAAAAAGATGAATTCTGAACGAAAAATGAAGTAGTTCATATTAAAAAAAAAAAATTAATTTTTAATCAGAAACAGTGGAATTCGACAAAAAAACTACTTTTCAACATGAGTTGACTGTTCAGCTTAAAAAGATTTTTCAGTCAAGGAAAAGAAAAAATTGCAACCAAGCTGTTGAATTTTCTGTTGGTACGAATAATAAAATTGTTTTAAATAAGACTATTATTCAACGTTAAACCTGTTGGAAGCAAAATTTTTAAGGCAGCATTTAGCAAGTTAGAATTTCCCGACCGAGTTCTTCGAGGCTAGAGGCATACTTTATTAATTTGCTCTTTATTATTAAAAATTCAAAAACCGTTTTGACTTAGAAAAAACTTATTGTACAATGATAACAATCAGTCATATCATTCATATAAATGGAATATGTAATAATAATTTACATTCGGACATTTGGACAACTCCAGTGTACTTTTGAAGGTTAGCTTTTTGAATCACTTGCAAATTTCAGAAAAAAATATATGAATAAGTAAATATTTGCTCTTCATAACTTCCAGTTTGGCAACAGTGTCTGAATCTAAGTGATTTTCAAGCATTGTAGCCAATTGCTGCACACTCTATTCCTCGAAGGTCTTGAATTTTTCTGAAAATAAATTTTGGTTAACCTAACTTTTTTCAACGACACTTTCCCAGTTCCCTTTAAACTATTCATCTAAATACTAATATAAAACAAAAACTTACTCATTTTAAAGAAGCTAAGATAAACGATTCATCCTGCAATTAATTGCAGTTATAACCCACTCTTTGCCGTCAGAATCCACTTATTCACAAACTTCGGAACATTTTGGAAACGATTTTGGAACGAATATTTTAATTTCTGAGAACGCTGTTATTCTATCAAATTTCACGAGTTCACATTGAAAAAATAGATGGTGTATTGAGAAAACATTAACCTTTCTTAAATAAAACATAAAAACCAGCAGAATGTATTCAAAAAATTATTAAATTATGTTTCCTTAGCAATTCATTGCTACTCATTGAATTAGTAAGTAGGTACTACTAAGCACATTAGTAGAATACCCTTACTAATTTTTTAGTCACATAAATCTTACCATTTCATTCAGTAGAAAGTGATAAAATTACTAATTTAACAGTCAGATACAATGCTTCTAATTGAATGAGTAAAATTTCTACTAATTCGGATTTAGAGAGTAGTTCTTTTGATTGAAAATTTGTTTCAATTAAGAGTCGTTTCAAAATATGCTTTTCTTTATATCATTTTGATCATCACGAAGACCAGAATTTTTTTAAATTTTCAAATATTTTAATTTTTTCCAAGCAAACGATTATTTATTATTGAAATCTTTTTGTCATGCCGTGTCATGCTCGTTTTGAACATAACCGACTTATGAAAGTCATAGAGACAAATATAAAGTTACCTAGCCAGGGAGTATTTGAACATGAAAGCTTCATGGTTGTTTCCATGTTACATGGACTGAACTGAAATGCATTAAGATGCCTGTAGTCATCCCCAAGGGAGCTGTTTGCATAAGCCCTCGCGACGAGTGGGGTGGATTTTCAATAACGTAGTCGAGGAGAAGCGACGATCCGCGGTTCGGGTACGATATGCAAATCTCGCAATTTCATCGGACGCAGAAGATAAAACGGCTCGCTCACTCGCTCGAACATTCCCGTGTGTTCGGGTTATCGAGAGTCGAGCAGTTAGCATGTACTGACGGACGTCCAGCGGGATCGTGTATAAATTTAAATTCAAAAATTTCGTTTGCGAAACGGCTGTTCTGAACCAGATCGCTCCATCGGACCGTGCACGTTTTGCTTTAATTATACCTACCTACAATATAAACTAACATACCTACAATAATAATATCACTCTTCTAAATTCATTATTCCAAAGCATAAGATTTATTAGGGTTTATTTCTATAATCGTGACAAGGCAATAATGCCTTGCGAACCACGACGCCCAGTAAAACAAGAAGATAAAGCTGCTCAGATTTGGTCCGATTAGATCAGGACTTAAGGTTTCATCAACCCATAGTTGACTTTTCAATGGTAAAAAAATCGAAATTCTAATTGCTAATTAAATGAAACGAAGGACTTAGAGCAGTTCATGTTTTAATTTAATTCATGCGATCTTGAATTGGAACTTTTTAGGATAATTTAAATTCATTCTGCTGCTCAAATAAAAACGAAGGTCTGAAAGCAGCTCACGTTTTAATTCAAAATTGGCGGAGCTAAAATAAAATTAAATTTTGGTGGGGAAATTATAAGGAGCAATGATTGAACTCAACAAACTCAAATTCGCATTTTGACTTTAAATTCAAATTTTCCGCTTCTTAAAATAACTTTTGAAAACCTGTTTTATCATTTTACAGGTCAGTAGATTCAAACTTAATTTGGTAATCTGGCAGAGGGTGAAAAAGGGATGCATTTCTATATCATGCTACCATCATCAGTTTGTTACGTACACTACCATCGGAAAATGTCGGTACGATCAGCGAAAGTAATATTAAAAACCACTGCTGACTTTAAAACGTGATTACTTGTTGAAAAATGAAGCGAGATACTTTTAAGAAGATTAATAGGAGGTCATTTAAATAAAAATTAAATTACGAATCAAATAAATTCTAATATATATATATATTTGACCTTCTTAAGAGAATATACCACGTGAGAAGTTTAAAAAAAAGTGCAAGAGTTTTTCGAATTTTGTACCTCGAATTCAACTTATGGCATGACCTAGGAAATTTGTAGCAAAAATCTCCAATTGATACCACATAGTCTTTGAAGACTTATCTATAATCTAAGCCAATAAAGCTTAAAAGGTCTTTACGGTTTCTCGAGATACGACTGAAAATGTCCAAGCCTCAAATGTCAAGTTTCAGTCGGCGATTATTCCTGTCGATTGCGAGAGCGGTGATCGTCGAGAATTTCACAGATATGTAAAATTTCACAGTCTGTAAAATCGCATTTTTAATTTAAGCCAATAAAGCTTCAAAAATATTAATGGGTTCCCAAGATATGACAATAAATGTTCAAGCGTGTCTACGTGGAGTTTCAGTCGGCGATCACCGCAGACGGCCAGACTCGCTGCTAAAGCGACTGAAATTCGACGCAGACACGCTTAAACATTTTTAGTTGTATCTCGAGAACTCGTGAAGAATTTTAAAGTTTGATTTAAATTAAAAATAAGACTTCAAGGACTATGCGGCATGAACTTGATATTTTTGCTTCAACTTTCCTAGGTTATGCTACAAATTGAACTTGAGGTACAAAATTCGAGAAATTTTTGCTTTTTTCAAGACTTTTCACCTAGTGAATTCTATTCCAAAGGTCAAGAATATCTAACGGTTTTTTAAAAAAGTTTCTCCACGGTTGAACGAATAATCACGTTTCAAAGTCAGGAGTGATTTTTTAATAGTATTTTTGCTCATCGTACCGACAATTTCCGACAGTCGAGATAATAATTTTCAATGATATGGAGGTTCAAGCTGCCAAATTAATTCTATTAATTTTTGTAATTTTATGGAATCGAGAATTCCATTTTATTAATTCAAGATTGTCCTTTTTCGGCTGCCTTGCTAGCGATGGGTTCCGATGAAAAAGGGTTTTGTGTTAAACAACCAATGCACTAAATCGATATTTAACTTTTAATTTATTGAAAATAAAATAAAAGAGAGAATAGCTAGTAGAATATGACTGAAATTTTCAAAAAACTTACACATTTGAGTTGCCCTAACTGACGACTGAGCGGGCAAGGATTCAATTTTTCGTTTGGGGTTGGTAGGTACTTATTAAGCTCACATTTCTTCCTTGGACCATCGTAATTCCTGATGTCACTGTACTGTGCCCGACTCGCCGTTTCTATTCTAGGTGCACTAAGATGATTTGCAGAGTCGAAGTATCCGGAGCAGTAGAAAATGATCTATGCTAGTTTTGAATTTAAGTAACTATGCGTCCATGCGTCTGTACGTCCTTTAAATTCGTGTTCGGTCTTTCCCTAACTAAAGGGCAGTAAGTGTTAATTTACGACCCTTGGTAGATCTATCTGGAATGGAATGCAAGCTTCTAATGTGTCCCCTAAGGTTTTACATTTTTCTTATATCTCTTCTCTATTCGTTTACAACACCACCACTACTTACTTGGTGGTGAGAGGGGGACTTACAGTTTAAGGTGGGTTCCGAACCACCAAGAGCAACAGCTTTAAGTACTTAGAGAACCTTTTTCTCTAGAGGTTCCGGTCCCACGACTCTCCAGAGATGAACAACTCCCTTGCTAGCCTAATGTTGACCGCATGGGCCGCCGAGGCTCTTCCAGAGTGTGAGGCAAGAATCGAACCCGCAAGCCAACGGAGTCGGTCCAAAGCCTACGCCTTAGCCCTCACGACCATCGTCCCACTTGGTAGATCTATCTGAAAGGTTCAATTAAATCTGTCAAATTAGATTTCATCCCGATTTTACTAGAAACGTGAGTCCGCTGGTGCTGTTTGAAGAGAGACTTCCGTTGATATCTATTTTAGTCCCGATTCTCCCGAATCTATTATAAACGTGGTTTCGTTGGCACTGTTACGGTTTTCCATCTTTACAGAGAGCCCAGTCATCTTTTCTTCCACTGCAGCAATTTAGTTATCGTCGACGTTATAGTCTTCACCGCTTCTGATTGGATGGACCCTCTGGAGCCGTTCCCCTTTGGCAGAGGATTAGATGAAGCCCCTGCGTCAGAGCTCTTGTTATTTTTGGCTGCTCTTCTTTTTTCAGCCATGATGGTCCCCGGAGTAGCTAGAGGAATAAAGGACTCCCCCTGCAGAGCCCTGAAAATAGGATTCAGCCTGCTATCCTAAAGTCTTCATTAAGACACCTTCTTGGTTACTCCGCCGTGTCCACATCGACTGAAGGGGGCATGCCGGGGTGTTGAAGGATTTAGTAATCCTGGTCCCACGCAGCCCTTGGCCTTAACACGGCGATCACATCATGACTTGAGAGCATGAGAGTGAGTACTAGGAAGGATTACTCCTTTGTTCAGATCCCATAGACTAGAATCCGTTATGTCAGTTCCCCAGGGCAGCGACACCTTGCGATTGAGACCCGCTGGTTTAACTTCTCAATGTCTCTAGTCTGATTAGACCCTTAAGCCCACCCACTGGCTGAAAAGTCACGTTCTCGCCAGGGAGAGTTTGGAAAAGTTAATATTATTTATTTATTTCATCATGTAAAATCTTGATCAAAGATTAATATTGGGTTTAATGTTAATTATTTCGAGAACCAGTTATTGTTTGTAATAATAAAGATTGTTAAAAGAATTGAACAACATGAAAGTTTACTTTAATTTATGACTTGTTATTTGAATTTAGTTCAGGTTTAAATTTCACTTTAACTGATGCTAGAATTAAAATTTATTGTTCAATTATTATTATAAGCAATAAAATTTGAACAGTATTTTGCCCTGGTTAGAAAGCTACTCGGAATAAAAAACTTTTGTTTTTATTATATTGTTAAAATTGTTATTATGAATTTAATTTGACGCGTTTAAAAGTGATTGTGAATAGTTCTTTGAACAATTTTTTGTTATCGAGAGTATTTCATGAATACGCGAAACAGATACGCTAAACTATTCAGATCACCCCGCAAGGTAGAAATCTTTAAGTGTAAATTAAAAACTCGAAATTTTCAGAAAACCTTCCTGATTTGAATTTCTCCTATATTTCACACTATAATTTCATATCGTTCAATTTTGAGGATTTACCACTGGAAAATTTTCATCTTTAAAAGCAACAAGCTCAAAACGCAAGAATCTAGATTTTTCTTGCTTCGAATTTTTCAGAAAATTAAGAAATTTGCACAAAAAAAGGAATTTGAATTTGAAAATTCATGAAGAGTTGAATAGTCTCATATTCATTGTCAAATTCGAAAAATTTCAATAATCATTCCAAGTTACAAATATTTGCATTTTAACACTGGAAATTCAAGGTCGCGATATTTGTTAACATTGAATCCCAGAATTCTACTCATATCAAATAAAGCACTCTCTAGTATTATGGAATTTTCCGTAAGACTAGCTGATCAAGTTTGTGTCGAGATAGGAGACCATTCGATGAAATAAAAAAGAGAATAAATTTGAACGCATTCAATATAGTATAATTCAAATTAAAACGTCACAACTTTCACAATTTTTAAATTTGATATAGTTAAAGTTTAAAAAGCTTGAAAATACAAAACATTAGGAGAGAGTGGGGTATGGGGCCAGTTTGGGGCACATTGTCAATTACGAATAACGCCCGTGTTTGCTGGTTTGTATATCAATTTTTTGCTTGAATGGTTTCTTTTAGATGGAGAAATAGTGCGGAAGATTATTTATAAAAATACAGTTTTGACCTGAAGTATACAAATTTTATCGTTTAATAGGTGAAGTATTTTGTTTTACTTCTTATATCATAAACTGACTCTATAAGTGTTCTAAATACACTCATGTCCCTATTTTGTGCTGGCCTCGGGTTTGGTTGGCACAGAAACTGACATGTTTTTCCATGTCAACACTCAGGACGGCATATGTAGTCTCTGAACTTGGCACAGTATAGTACAGCAGTGCCCAAGGAAGCAATAAAAAATAGCCGTTTATCATATCTGACATTTGAGGCACATGCGCATTCATAGTCCAGTCCTCCTGTCTTTCAAACGGCTACTTTCAGAACTAAGAAGACGCTAATAAAACGCGTGAATTATGCCTGCGTTACATAAAACATTGTATGTGACACAGGCATGATTTACGCGTTTTATCAGCGCCTTTTAAGCTCTGCAAGTAGCGGTTTGCACAACAGGAGGAGTGAGAGCGAATGCGCATGCGCGCAGTACAATAATGCGTCCATAATACTCCTAGGAGTATCATGGGCTCATAATTTTACTGCAACAACTATAACATAGAGAAGCAATCGAAATCTTAAAACACCCTTATAACATCAATAGGGACAATGGACATAATACTAATCCGATTTTGCTTTCCGTCCTCCCGGTTTTTTTTAAAAACACTTGATTGGCCAATCAAGTTCGACCAGTCCGCACCATGGGGCGCTCTGGCCAATCACAGGCATCGGAAAGAATACATATATAAGAACAACCCTGAAGAAGTGAACTGCAATGTTCACGAAACGTCGGCAAGATTCATAGTTTCGCACACGATTGAAACTCGAAAAAGCTTTAACTTAAAAATTTTTCATTTAAAATTTGGAGCACTCGAATCTGGGCTTGGATGGGTGGGTGAGGGGCGGGGGGAAAGCCGCCGTGCCCCCTGGATCTGCGTCTGAAGTACCGTCTTTTGTCGCAATAAAAGAAGGAAAATATCGTTCTAAGGGGTAGTTTTAAAATATCCAAGATGTATAAAAACTGCACACTAAAAATTGGCAACCACCTATAGAGGGTGGGTTTTCATTTCCCAATATGATATTCTGAATTAAATTAGGATAAAATTAATTATCTCTTTCACGTAATTCGTTTGTCATTTTTATATACACAACATTGATTAACACTTTACACCGTTTAAAGGTGTTCGACCAACGGTTACACCATTTTTTAAATAAAAAATTGCAAAATTATTTTTACACCAAATAAAAACAATAGGGGGCTGGTGAGATAATGACAACAACAGTTAATTTTTTTACCCTCTCACACCTCTGTTTTTTTCATTTGGTGTAAAAATATATGTGCAATTTTTTATAAATAAAAAAAGTTTAACCCGTGCTCCAAGGCTTTTCAACGCTAAAATGTTAATTTTGTTTGGGTAAAAATGAAAAATGACTTACGTAGAAGCTGTAAGTATTACAATACAATGAAGGTAGACATCGATGAAAATGATTTTTTTTAGTAGTTTTACAAGGATGTCAGAAAATGAGTCTGTGGGACTTATTAAGAATTAATATCACCTCATACGAACTATAACAAAAGGGATCAAAATAATTTTGCTTAAAAAATTCTGCTGATTTCACTTTTACACATAAGAAACACATATTCATTTTCTGTTTGAATTTTTCGAGGTGATTCTGTTAAACAGAGCGTTTTCTATTTCTAAGTTGTGATGCAGATTCATTGAAAAACCTAAGTGTCTTGAGAGTTGTGTCTCAAATTAAAAAATATAAAATATATCTTTCTAAAAGCAGAAAAATATGAGTTTCTCATGTATAAAAGTCAAATCAACAAAATTTGATTCAAAAAATTATTTAAAAAATTTTTTATTCTTCTGTATTAGTCATATTACTTTTTAATGAGGGCCCAAACCAGAATTCAAAATGTCTTTATATGATTAAAGAATCTATTGAATATTTATGCGATGTTTCTCAAGTCATTCTATTGACTATTCTTATGAGAAATTAAATGAAGAACGGTAAAAGGAGCAAAATATCGTTCTAAGGGGCAGTTTAAAAAAGTGTAAGGTTAGTTAGATATTCCCAGCACACATTTTAACTTGTATACCACATAGCACACTTTCCGAAAAAACCAGGTGTATCCCAGGTTTTTTTCGGGAATAGCATAGGTCTAAACCTGGGATAGACCTGGTTTTTTCGGGAAGTGTGATATGTGGGTATAAGGTCATTTGTAATAATTTAGGGCTGAATATATCGAAAGTGTATGAAAAAAGCACATTATAAATTTGCGGCTCCCTATAAAGGCTAGTTTTTTTTTACTTTTAAGGGTAGTATTATAAATAAAATCAAGCTAAAATTATTTTTAGTAATGCCTGCCAACATTTTGCTGTTATAGTTATTGCGTTTACGTAAGTCACTTGTCATGTTGACAAAAAAAAACACTTTATAACGTTCGAAGGCGTTAAAAAAATTGCAATATTAACGGATACGATCTCGAATGAATGTAGAAAAGATCAAAAGATTCTTATGTAAATTCGTGTATGGTCATAAAGGGTTCTTTCACCTCTTTACATAGACATTCACATAGAGAACTATAACTGCTTCTTATACAGCGATAACGTCGAGAACGTTCACTTTTTGTAGGAACTTTTTTTCACCATTTAAAAGAATTTTGAAAAATTACTCCCTGTAGGAACTAGCAGGAAAAGAAGACTAGAGCCGAGATGTGAGATGCAGTTGGCAATAAAGTTCTCTGCATCGAGACATCTGGGCTGAGGAGGGTGGTGAGGAGGAGGAGGGGGGTATAAAATTGCACAGCACTTTTATTCCGTTCTGTTTTCCGAGATAAAGTATCCGACGTGCCGGTACTGCTGGGACCGCGAATGGGACGAGCAGGCCACTGTGGTCGATCTTCTAGAGAACTCCATTTCCTCGGAGTGAATATCGCGTCCCATCGACATTTTCCCTGCGCTTTTCGCATCCGCTTTCCGTTTGTATCGCCCTCTTTTATCCTATGCCATAGGCCGTTATGTTTTCATCATCGCACTTTACGTTGACAAACGCAAACGCAGTCCAGGGAGCGACGCCTGTCCCTTAGCGTTGTGGCGTATCCGCTGGCGAATTTATAGATCAAAGCCTTCCAAGAGAGTGCAGGAGTAGCGCAAGAACTTTTCTGCAAGCTCCGTTCCCGTGGGAGCGACGGATCTTGTTGCAGCTACATCCGCCAACCCCATCACTAGGTAAAAAGGTGATTAAATTATTCTTAAAGAACACTGAAACTTTTCAGGATTATTTCTGATTAACTTCTCTATATTCTTTTCGATAATAAAAAATAACTGATTGTTGATCAATTATTTTAAGTGCGTAGCTGTGTTAAGAAATGGCTGACTCAAAATGAATGATACTACTGAAAAACATACGTGTCTTGCTTTGAATGGCCTATACTACGTCACAATATGAATATTTGACTTATAGTAACTTGTACTACTCTAAATTTTACAGTTCTGACTTCAAATTACTCATTCTAATGTACAACATGCACGTCTGTCTAATTATTACTTATTCTACTGAAAATATGAATATTTAATTTTTTGAAATGACTTATACTACTTTATATTCTGCAGGGCTGACTTTAAATGACTTATACTACTGGGCATCACGTATGGCAAAAAATAATCTACGACTCATTCAATCTGTTTGTTTTTGTTTGACATCTTATCAAATTCTTTTTCCAATTGAAGCCACAAGAAGTTGTCACCCTGCTTGAAAATGCCTTGCCGTTGATTTTCAGGGTAATAATTTTGCACTTTGGATTGAAACGACAGAATTCTAACAATCATGTAGCACAATTTGAAAATGATTAATTTCTAACGACTTAGATTGGAGAACCTAATTCAAGAATGCTTTAATTTTTGAACGAAGTTTGGAATTGTTTAATCTAAAAAGCTTCAAGCTTGAATTTACCTAATTTTCACAATTTATAATTAGAAAGCATATAATTTTAAAATGTTTAGAATAATTAAACTTCAATGGTTAACAATTTTTGTGAATTGCTTTTGCACAATTTCAAATAACAATTTTTTGAGTTAAAAACTGACTATCAAGGCTTCCTATGGGGCGTTATTTCTCAAGTGTACCCACTCAAAAAGTCAGTGTTGTCCGATCTAAGTTAAACTTAGGCAAAGCGTTGTGCTATTGGATAGTAGTTTATGGGGGAAAAATTTTGTCATTCGGATAAGTATTGACCGAGGGGGAGGGGGTGAAAGTTTTGGGATTTTCGTGGATATATTTTCAAAAAATAATTATTTGAACTTCAAAAATGAAGGTCAAAAATAAATTTGACTTTTTTTCGAAATAAGACAGGTTTTTTTGTCTTTTTTTTGGTCTTAACAGAAAGCTTAGGTTTTTTCCTATAAGAATATGTGGATTAGAAAGTGGGATTCAAATTTTTAATTTATGAAAATAAGCGTCGAGTACTCCGGTACGCGCATGACGCTGGCGCTAGAGCCCCGCGGCGCACCGTGGTGCCTTCATGATACTGTTTTTACGAAAAGTAATAATATATGCCAGTATATTTGATCGCTCCCTGCATTTTACAGGGTTGATACTGCCATTATTTAAATGCCTGCATTACTTTCACTGATGAATTTTGAAAAAAATGTTGAATTTTGGAAAATCAAGTTATTGAATAAGTGGTCGGGTCGAAAAAGTGGTTTCATGAATTAACTAAAATTAAAGCTTGGCGATTTTTTTATGCTGATGTCTAGACTTCTATCTGCCTTTCTTTCAGCCTTTTGTTTTTTTAGTAACAGTTGTTTTCACTTTGTTTCCTACTTTTCGTTTCTTCTCTTTTGGGAAGTAGTCGCATTCCGTGGCTGAGGAAAATTTCTTCAATTGAAGTCTCCCATCTTCAGTAGGTATAAATGTATGGTATTGCAAAGTCCCTTTGATTGTCACTGCAGCACCGAATCTGCTTTTCAGGTCTTCAGCAGTGGCTTCATGATCTTCCTTGCTACTAAAAATGATTTCAGTTTCCTTGCAGTACTTCTTTGAGCACAGAAATAGGGATGACGCATCTAGCATGCGAACTTTAGCGAAACATTGTAGGCTAAACCTTGCTGCATTTCGTTTAACATTCGCCCCTATGCTCACATGCTCATTGCTGATATCCTAGCTCATAAGGTAGATTTCGGATTCCAGCTGAGTGGCATTACCATCCTACCGCTCATGGTAAGGGAGCATGTGATGGCATAGGGACGAATGTTAAACGAAATGCAGCAAGGTTTAGCCTACATTCTGCGGTCAAAGAAGTACTGCAAGGAAACTGAAATCATTTTTAGTAGCAAGGAAGATCACGAAGCCACTGCTGAAGACCTGAAAAGCAGATTCGGTGCTGCAGTGACAATCAAAGGGACTTTGCAATACCATAAATTTATACCTACTGAAGATGGGAGACTTC
Source organism: Andricus curvator (assembly GCA_932195095.1). Lineage (NCBI taxonomy): Eukaryota > Metazoa > Arthropoda > Insecta > Hymenoptera > Cynipidae > Andricus > Andricus curvator. The sequence continues at coordinate 161,181 of CAKNYM010049592.1, forward strand.
AATTGAAGAAATTTTCCTCAGCCACGGAATGCGACTACTTCCCAAAAGAGAAGAAACGAAAAGTAGGAAACAAAGTGAAAACAACTGTTACTTAAAAAACAAAAGGCTGAAAGAAAGGCAGATAGAAGTCTAGACATCAGCATAAAAAAATCCCCAAGCTTTAATTTTAGTTAATTCATGAAACCGCTTTTTCGACCCGACCACTTATTCAATAACTTGATTTTCCGAAATTCAATATTTTTTTCAAAATTCATCAGTGAAAGTAATGCAGGCATTTGAATAATGGCAGTATCAACCCTGTAAAATGCAGGGAGCGATCAAATATACTAGCATATATTATTACTTTTCGTAAAAACAGTATCATGAAGGCACCACGGTGCGCCGCGGGGCTCTAGCGCCAGCGTCATGCGCGTACCGGAGTACTCGACGCTTATTTTCATAAATTAAAAATTTGAATCCCACTTTCTAATCCACATATTCTTATAGGAAAAAACCTAAGCTTTCTGTTAAGACCAAAAAAAAGACAAAAAACCCTGTCTTATTTCGAAAAAAAGTCAAATTTAGTTTTGACCTTCATTTTTGAAGGTCAAATAATTATTTTTTGAAAAAATGCGTAGCACCAATCGAAAGGGCGTGAAAAACTCTATCGAAACTGTACTGGACAAAATTTTTTTTATCGCTATTAGAAGAGTTAAAAATCGCCGAAATAGACGATATCCACGAAAATCCCAAAACTTTCACCCCCTCCCCCTCGGTCAATACTTATCCGAATGACAAAATTTTTCCCCCATAAACTACTATCCAATAGCACAACGCTTTGCCTCAGTTTAACTTAGATCGGACAACATTGACTTTTTGAGTGGGTACACTTGAGAAATAACGCCCCTATATGGAATTCTGTAGTTAAAAATTCAAATATAAAAAATTTAAGGACAATTTCTCTATCTAATCTTTCTAAATTATATATAGGAAGCCTTGGCAGTCAGTTTTAAATTCAACAATTTAATTAATAAAATTCAAGTACATGGCTCACTGAAAGTTTCTGGAATGAGATTCTTGAAACGGTGATGCGGAAAATTTCTAATAGTCTTCTTTAAAGCAAGTCTTTGAATGGTTTCAAAGGATGCACGACTGTATAAGTGTTAATGGATACTATTTTGAAAAGATATAATAAAGATTGCGTTAAAAAATTGATGTTTTCTTATTCATTGCAGAAACTTTCAGACTGACCTACGTATTAAAAATAAAAAGATTTTAAACATAGGCATTGAAAATCAATTTATGTTTATTTGATAATATTACAAAATATTGAAAAATTTAAGTTCCGTTTAAAAGAAAATCAATTTTGAATTGAAAGCCTCAAAACTGTGCAAATCAAGCATTGGAATCATATATAGCAATCTTGATTTTAATCTTGACTTTTCAATGCAATATTTTTAAATTTTCCGATTTTCAGTTGGAGATTTGAAGAAACCAATCATCTAAAATCAAACATTTTTAATTGAAATTTTTAAGAATAAATAATAATCCTTCAATGAAGTGTGAAAAATTAAAAGATTATAATTCAAAAGTTCAAAAATTCTGTTGCATAAATTCAAAATAGATTAAAATTAATTTATCGTGTTCCGTTACCAAATCCTCGTTTGAGAAATGGTGCTAAGCGGACAATATTTAGTAATCAGCAGAACGCGTTTGCGAGAAATCGAGGAAAAGTTTGCGATAACCGCTTCAATCTATTTAAAATAGATTGATTTCATAAATGCATTCATATTATTTAATTTATTAAATACACTTCGAAAAAATTAATTTAATCAATTTCAAGTTTCCAATTAAACCGCAACTACTCTACTATTACACCACTAGTGGCAATTTTTGGAACTAACCAGAAGCTTCAATGAGGAAACTTCCCCCTCCACGAGAGTTCTAGGACCGGTGTATACGACCGTGGGACAAACAATCGAAACTTGATATCAATAAGGGTGCTGGTCTAGATGGTATACCTGACTACCTCATTAAGTCGTGTTGTTCATTATTGGTTCTTGCGATGTATCTCATATTCAATATGTCAATCTCGAATTGTTGTTTTCCTCAAGAGTGGAAAACAAGAACCTTTACTCCGGTTTACAAATCAGGAGATCGCAGCGATGTTAAAATCGATCGACCAATAACTATATTAGGTACCTAAGCTATAGTTTTTGAGAGCATTATTTATTATCGAATGTACTTAGCTTCAATGAAAACCTTCATTAATTGCATTCCTTCTTGCATGGGAGGTACAGCATACAAAAAAAATTATGCTCTTTTACGCACTTTGTATCACGGTCCATGGAATCCGGTTACCAAGTGAATACGATTTATACAGATTTCTTAAAGGCTTGTGTTATGGCCGATCACAACATTCTGGTGGCGAAGCTCAGATCCTTGGGAATCGGATCTCATTTACTATCTTTGTTCTCTCAGTCTATCCGAGTTGAAGATAAATACTGCAACGAATTTCACGCAACATCTGGGGTGCCGAAGGGGTCACATCTTGGCCCGCTCTTTTTTATCCTTCTTGTCAATGAAGTTAGAGCTGTTTTTGAATTTTGTTTTTTTTATTCTATGGTGATGAATTGAAGATTTTTAAAGTAATTCGCTGCCTTTTGAAATGCATTGAACTGCAAAATGATCTTAACAGATTGCAAGCTTGGTTCTCCCTAAAGGGGTTGCGACTAAACACTAAAAAATGCTCAATAATATTCTTTACAGGGAAAAAGTAACGATAAGGCATTAGTACATGATCAGTGATAAGGTTCTACTCAGAGTGGGACTGGTGCATAACCTGGGGCTTCTTTTGGACAGAGAACTTTTCTATAACGACGCAAGTTTCTGAAGCTATACAGAAAACCCTCAGATCTCCGGGCTTAGTCATTAGAAATTCTTCGATGTTAAAGAACCCGCTAGCGCTCAAGAAATTATTTTTTGCCCTTTTCGTCCGCACCTTGAATATGCCTCGATTATCTGGTTTCCATTTTATATGATTCATTATATTAGACTGAGGATAGCTCCAAATCATTTTCTCCGATTTGCGGCCAGACAATTGGGAGTGGCAATGAATAGGCAATACCATGACTATCCTGGAATAAGAACGTTGTTAAACATCCAAAGATAGCGTCAGGATTTGTATTTTTGAACGCATCCTTTCCGCTCGACCTACTCAATGATAAAATTAATTGTTCTGCTATTCTCGCACAGATTAAATTGTATAGACATACAATGAATCTCCGTAACCATACATTGTTTGAGTTACCCTCGCACAGAAGTAACTGCGGATCGAATTCTGTGTTCACGCGTGTCTGTAGGGCAGTGAATTCGCTTAGTAATGTTCTCGACTTCTTTAATACCTCTACAAATCGCTTTAGAACCTTGTTACGTAGATTTTTTCAAATTGAATATATATCGCTATGTAGCCTGTATCTGAAAATAGAACTTGAGATTTCTGTATTCCAATTTATTATTATTTTTTTTTATCTATTTCACAATTTTACTCTTTTACTATTATCCTAATTTTGAGGAATCGTGTGTATTAAAGAGCATTGACCGTTCACTGTTATAGCGAATAAATAAATAAAGATAGAACATAACGAATAGTCACAACATCTGAAAATAAAGTGACCAATCATTTGCCTATGCTAATCACTATTTTGCCGTGGCCAATTACTGTGCTTTTTGGCATTATTTTTGATTTTTTTGAATACAAATTATCTACTACTCTTAACCTTTAACTCACTATGGTGATTTGACTCTTCATAAAATCTATTACCCATCTGTGTATTTTAGAATTTCATTTGACAAAACATAACTAGAATAAAGTCGCTTTAACGTTTATGGTTTGAATAAAGTGAACACTGTCTAACAATATTTATTGATACTGGAGTATTTGTTTTAAATGAATATGAAGTGCTGAAAAATAAAATTGAAAGCTGTTATAAATAATTAGTTACAATGACTCTTATATTGTATAAAATAGTTTCTCATGTGATTGTCTATTACAAATATATATTGAAATAATTTTTCTAAACAATGACTACATTTGAAATTTGAAAAAATGTTTTTGAGAAATCTGAAAAACTTCCTTGTTTTGCGTGATCCTGACAAATATAAAACAAAAAATAATAAAACAAAAAATTCGATTAAAAAAATTCCACAAAAAAAACTAAATAATTTCTAAAAAGAATGAAATTAGATAACTTCAAAAATAAAACATAACTAAATAATTTATTATTGATATAAAAAACTGAATATGTTGAAGAAAACTTAATAATTGAAAGAAAAACTACCGTTCTTAGTGTTCTTCAGAATCATAGGAATAAAAGCGTATTTTTTAATATACTTCGGATTAAAAAAATAACTAAATAATTCATTTAAAAATTGAAAAAAAAACTGTAAATAATAAAGTGAGCGTTTCCGGTGTAGTTACATTTTTATAATTCGGAAAAATTTTGCTTGGTAAATTATTGATTTATTTTTGCATAGTTAATATGCTTTTTCCATTAAATTCGCTTCTGTAATAGTATTGACAAAGTTTGGGCGTTTTCAGCTTCATTACTGAGCATTTTTAAAATTTTGTTTATAAATTATTCAGTTATTTTGTACCTTTTAATTAGGAGAATTTTTAGAAATATTTTTTCATTTACATGATGATTGTAAAGAAAACTAAGACCGTTAGTTTTTTCAATTTTTTAAAAATTTTATATTTATTTTTTCAGCATAATCAGTTTTTAGTTATTTTTTAACATATTCAGTTTTTTATTTTATTCTTTGTTGAAAAATTTCGATATTTCTTGATTCAGTCGTTTATATAAATTGAAGACCATTAATGTCAAACTTCAGATAATTGCGATTAATAAATCTTTTAATTGATCTTAATAGCGCAGATATTGAGATTGCTAAGGCAATTAAATGGTTTTCATAAAACATCAATTGCGCTCAAGTTCAGAACTTCAATTTTCGACATTCGTTGTAAAGGAGGTTTTTTAGTTTCATGATGACTTTATATCGAATCGATTTTCATAATTAAAGCAACAAATTCTGTGATATAGTCAAATTGTTTCCGTATTTTTTAGATGAATATCCAGGACTTTGTCTTGCAACATTTTTATTCATTAATTTTTTTCAAAGATTTTGCACCTCTTATTTTAAAAAATTCCATTTGTTAGTAATTTAGTTTACCTGGAGGTTACACTATAAAACTTATTTGTACAAAAGTTTGAACAAACCTTTGACAGATAAATGTTATTTTCTCGCGAAATTTTGATTTAATTATTATTTTTCAAGATTTTGGAAAAAATTCCGTTACGTCAAAAGTTATCAGTACAATCAAAATATTTTGTTAATAACTTGACAAACTTTAATTTTGAAAACTATTGTGATTTTACTGATAACTTTTAATCATCAGTTTTAATCAGTTTCAAAATTACTTAATCTTTTACTTGATTTATAAAATTGACAAAAAAGGCCCATGGATTATTGCAACAAATTTCAGAAGAGAAACCCAAGCGCGAATAATAAAATACATTTAAGGTCATAATTGTTATTTGAATGTAATTATTTGCATATTTGTGTTTCTCTTTCGGTTTATGTGAAATTCGTCATTTTCATTAAATTGCAATTTATAAAAGCTTTTCTTTATTCCTTGAAAGGATCTTTATATTTTTGTTTTTCACGTTTTTATATAATTGTAAAGAAGCTTTTAGGGAATAGAATAAAATTTTGTAAATTGAAATTTAATGAAAATAACGACTTTTACCTAAAGCCGAAGAAAAAACCCAAGTATGCAAATAATTACAATGAAATAGATAATTATGACCTTAACTATTTTTTGACTATTTACACTTGACTGTACACCTACAACATCCCTCAAATTGCTTTTAATACTAGAGAACGTACATGGCTGACTTAAAATGACCTACACCACTTCAAAATCTGAATATTTGGCGCACAGTGACATCTATTTTTAAATTTTGCAGGGCTGACCTAACATGGCTTATACTACAGGACACTATGCATGACTATTTCAAAATAATGTATAATACTGGACTTCCAACTACTTAGTAGGGCCTCATAAGCGCGCTTCGAACGCGACCAATTTATTTCCATGTAATTATTCTACTTCGAACGGAAGTTCAATGAAATACCATGAAATTAATTTTTACCTAAATAATTTTGATTTGTACACGGCTTCGAATGAATATCCTATCGCTCGACCACGACCCACGACTCGAGAAGAGTCCAGATGTCAAGCCATTTCGAGCGCGCATAGCAGTCGGATGGATGACCATCTGCGACGTATACAAATTGAGCCCATTCGTTGAAAAATGGCCAAACTCTTAACTTTTTAATCCAAATTATTTAAATAATTAACAATTATTGTAAATTCACTAAGCAACATAAAAAAGAGTAATCGAAAAGATATTCTTAGTTGACTCCGTAAACAAAGTGTGCCTATTTCATGAAGAACATCCAAACTCTGAATATGTTTATAAAAATTGTGTTAATAATTATTGTAAATTCGCAAAGTCTCGTAGAAAAGAGTTATTGGAAATATATTCTTGGTGATTCCGTAAACAAATTGAGCCCATTCGTTAAAAAATGGCCAAACTCTTAATTTTTTTATCGAAATTGTTTAAATAATTAATAATTTTTGTAAATTCACAAAGAAACGTAGAAAAGAGTCATCGGAAAGATATTTTCAGGTGACTCCGTGAACAAATTGTCCTTATTTCTTGAAAAACAGCCAAACACTGAATGTGTTCATGAATATTGTTTAAATCATGTTTATAATTATTGTAGAAGTGCAAAGTATCGTAGAAAAGAGTTTTTGGAAATACATTATTTATTGATTTCAGAAACACATTGAGCCTATTCTTTGAAAAATAGCCAAATTCTTAATTTGTTTACGAAAATTGTTTAAATAAATAATAAATATTGGATATTTTCAGAGAGTTGTAGAGAAAGCCATGGAAAAAAAATCTCTTAGTTAATTTTGTTAAAAATTGAGCCTCTTCATTGAAAACTAGCCAAACTCTGAATATTTGTATGGAAATTGTTCAAATAATTATTAATTCTTGTAAATTTACAAAGCAACATAGAAAAGAGTCATCGGAAAGAAATTCTTAGTTGACTCCGTAAAAAAATTGTGCCTATTGTTCAAAAAATAGCTAAACTCTTAATATTTTGATAACAATTGTTTAAACAATTAATAATTATTTCAAATTTGCAAATTATCTTAGAAAAGAGTTATTGGAAATAAATTCTTGGTAATTCCGTAAACAAATTGATTCGATTCGTTGAAAAATGACCAAACACTTAATTCGTTGAAATAATTAATAATTCTCAGAAAAAAATTGAGCCTGATGATTGAAAATGGACAAAAGCCTATTCGCTGAACAATAGCCAATTTTGTCGAAAAAATTGAGCCTATTCGTTGAAAAATAGCCAAAAGCCGATTTGCTGAATAATAGCTAATTCTGTAAAAAAATTGAGCCTATTCGTTGAAAAAAAGCCAAAAGCCTATTCGCTGAACGATAGCCAAAAGTCTATTCGTTGAAAAATATGCAAACTCTGCATTTGTGTATGAAAATTGTTTAAATATATAATAATTCTTGGAAATTTACCAAGCATCATAGAAAAAAGTCCTTGGAAAGATATTCTTTGTTGACTCCGTTTTCTTGAAAGATATATAAGACAAGGATGAACACATTTTTTTAATTCTCTAAACTTCTTTAAGTTTCAAATATAATTTTAAAAAATAGCACAGGATGAATTCATATTTTCAAAAAAGCTGAACAATAGCCAAGAGTCTATTCGTTAAAAAAATTGCCAAGCTCTGAATTTCTTTATGAAAATTGTTCAAATAATAAATAATTATGAAATTTGCAAAATATCGCAGGAAAGAGTCATCGGAAAATGAAAAATATGCAAACTCTGAGTTTGCTTATGAAAATTGTTTAAATAATTAATAATTCTCGGGAATTCACCAAGGATCATAGAAAAAAGTCATAGGAAATGAAATCATATTTTTAATTGCTTAGGATTTCGAAAATGGTGTAAATTTGAAAGAAGTTATAGTCGCCGAAAATGTAAATAATATATCAGTATGGGGCCGGCGACTGACACTTGTGGCCGCTAGGGTCGCTAGTGCGCGTGGAGATACACGAGATGACGGTTCCAACGTCTGCTATTCCAATTATATCAGTCCTTTCCTAACGCAGCGTTAAGGTGTTAGCTTAAAGCACTATTTTGGAAATGCCAGGTGTGCATGCGGCAATTGGGTGTAAAAATAAAGAAGCAAATCGCTTTCGAAGTAACAAAAAACTGAGGAAACTGTAGATAATGCCTTGTGCCTGCGTACAAGGTATATCTCCACTCACGGTGCTGCCCTCTAAGCTGAGCTTGACAAATCGCCGTCCCCATAAATATTTCCATCGATGACGTAAACGTAACAGCATGGGGAAGCTAGTAAAGACGATGACAGTCTTCAGACCTCCTTTAAAATATAAGATATTACTTACAACACTTCATGTCCTAATAGTTCTTAAAAATCAATGTTTATTGATAAATGCTTGTTATTGCGTAGCTCTGTTAAGAATTGGCTGACTTAAAATCTCCTATGCTACTTCGAAACCTGAATTAAAAATGACTTATACTACTGGGACACATGGTTGTCTACCTAAAAATGACTCACACTACTTGAAAATCCGTAAACTGTCGATTTTCGCTATTGGCTTTTACAAACCCCTCTTTAAAACTTAAAAAACAATATGAAATTTTAAACAATACAATTATGGTAGAATTGTACTTCGAAAAAGAAACTCTAGCGACCTGCTTATATAATTTCAGCATCAAATTTTGGGCACCAGGCAATACCCACGTTGAAACTATTGCCGTAAATTCACATATCTATAAGCAGAAAGCCGTTTCATTATTTCAACAAAACATGTATTAAATCAACAGTACGAATATTTCTTATCATCTCCAGGCAAATAGCATTGATTTGAATGAATATGCCATAGAATTTAAAGCTTCATTATTGAACAGAAATGCAGTATTTTGTTTCGATTAAATATTCATAGTGTCATGAATAGCCCCTGCTTTCCGAAGATTATGAAGCCTTATGCTATAGGTTCAATACTGCATTTTACAAAATGCGTACAGGATTTTTGAAGCCCTTTTTCAAGTAAAATGTAATTTCCCACAGATACAGTTAAAATTCAATGATAATCGATTTAATTTTTGCCCAAATACAGAAAAACAAATAACAGTTGTGTTTCAAAGAGGACCATTATATTATTGATCACTAATTGTACTCTTCCAGTTTTCCACTTTCCTCCAATTAAAATGGAAACCCCGTAACGTCCGGCTAATCAACCGTCACGATTCGCAAATTACATAAAAATGCGAGGGTATCGGAAAATTGGAGAGGAATTTAAAGTTTGATATAACGTTAGCGTAAAAAGTAAATGAACTGAGTACATTGTATCTTTCGGGATATTCAGATACTCACAAATTTAACTCGAAAGCCGAGTAAAACGGTGACACAGATAATGTTTGAGGGCGACCAAGAATAGTATGATGCATTTCCGATAAAACGTGTCATTTTGTATGTGACAGTGATACAGCGATCGACAACCAGGACCCTCGAGCCGGAAGTGTTTATATATGCACACACGTACTGTACAAACGAATGTCTTTACGTGCATTTGCGTTGATTACAAACTCGCTTTCAATCCTGTGTAATCGTGGTGAAATAAAATCTGTCTTTTTGATCAATAACTACGTTTCACACGTTCAAGTGATTCAATTCACTTAAAAAAATTCCACACTTTCTCTAAAAGCAAATTTATCTAGAATTTCAGTTTGCGTATTTTTATACTTTCAGTAGAAAATTTAAAAGCTTTCAAGCTTCAACACTTGTTGGATGAACCCTGGTAGAAGTGTTTTTTTATAAATAAAATACAAAAAAAAATTACAATGCTGTAACAATAGTAACTTTTTATTAAAATGGGTCGTTGGTTATTATTTTTGAACGAGTAATCGCGTTTCAAAGTCAGCAGTTTCGCTGGCCCCGCCAGTGTTTTTTTGAGTTCTCAGGTACTTCCGGTGTTGCACAAATTCTAATTCTGGTTGAACAAATTTGAACAAATTCTGCACTAAATATTTTGCCAAAAAAAAATTGAATTTGCGTGGGTGGTGGGGCCAGCGAAATTGTCCTGTAGATGTGACAGGTTGCACGTATTCTTCCTCGATAACTTAGCGAAGCATTTGTATCTTATTTTATTCAAGCTGCCCTTAGCTGAGTTTCCTCTGTACAAAGCCACCAAAAACTATTTCCAGCGTTCAGAATGCTACTGGGATCGACGCACTCATTTTTAAATATTTCTAGTACAGGCCCCAGTTCTGGATTTTTTTCAATCAGCAATTTTTCGACAGGCACAATGCGCGCTACTTCGGCGCTACGAGCTACCAAGTGACGATGTGCGCAACTTTCAGGCGCTACAGTGAGTAAACAATTACTCACATGAAAAATTTTTTCAGATAAAAATTGTAGGTAATTGTGTGTTTAACAACTATTACTTGACTAACTGATTGAATACGCAAATTATTAAAAAATATCAGGTATACACATTTGTAGAACTGATTCTTCTCGTCGAAAATGGTATTGAGTGTTTTTCGATACAATCAAAAATATGGCTTTTATTCGCGAAAGACCGATTCACCACTTAATTCAAGATTGCGAAAAAGCTGCAAGAGGTTCATGGTCGGAAACTCGGATTTAAGTTTTCTATATGGCACCCTAACGGCGATACCACGCTGAAAACACCAGTTCTCGTAAGATCACTGAAGTTAAGCATTGTTGGGCGCGGTTAGTACTTGGATGGGTGACCGTTCAGGAATACTGCGTGCTGTTGCCCCGTCGTGGGTGTGGTGGGCCCACATTGGTAGTAAATATCCACCTAGAAACACTACCCGAATCGGGTAGAGAGGCAATGAACTTTCGAGTTCGAACTGCTAATCAATGTATGTATATGGCACCCTAACGATACCCATTGCAATCTGACTAACTATACTGGACTACTAACTACAATAAGGAATTGTATTTTTATTTAAGACAGCTTCATACTTGAAGGTACGGATATTTCGTTTTCTTGAGTTTATGAAAACTTTGTTTTTATAAATGAAGAAACCATGGGAATAAAACTTCAAACAATCGTGAATAATAAATTTTCAAAACTATCTTAAATGTGCCACAATTTAGAGAGCTTTCGTACCGAAACGTTTCATATAAAACATCAATTTCGCAAATCTTCAGAATAAAAATTTCCACATTTTGTCAAGGAGACTTTTATGGTTTTATGATGCCTTATTTTTGTTTAATTGAGTAGTTTTGAATTCCAAAATTCTAAATTCCTGGAAAATTTCAGTTGTAAAATTTCCCTTCGAAAGTCATAGTCTTAAATTTGAATCGTTTAAAAGTGATTACTTTAAAATGAAAATCTTTTCAAACTAAACAACCTGAAATTGAAAGCGTTTCACATAAAATAATTTTCAAGTATAATATTTAAAATTTGTTGCTTTTGATTTGAAATAATAATAATTTTGAAGGCCGTGTCTAACTTCACCAAAATTCGAAGAAACCAAATAAAAAATCAAATATTGTCAATGTCCCTGTGAACTTTCAATTCCAACGTAGTATATAAATTCAAAATAAAATCCTTGAAATTAGTGATCAAGCAGATCCAAATTTCAAAGTAAAAATTAAAGCATTTGAATTTCAATAGTTCCTAATGTAAGTGAGTAGCTCTCTGCATAGCTCAAAATAGGAAGCATCGTGATTTAAAAAAATGTTCGGGATATATGTATGATAAAATGAATCGTATTCATTATATTAAAGGGTCAAGAAATCAAAATCTGTAATAAGCAGGAAAAAATGAAAATTTTCTTTGTAAAGTTTTCAAGGCCCAATGGTAGACTATTTGTCTGTGAAATTAATCAATTCGAAATTATCAAAAAAATACATTCACATGATGTGTACCAAAGTTAATTTATAATAATTGAAATATAAAAAATTACCAATCAGTCTTAAATATTACCAGGCTAAAACCGATTATACTCTGATTTGTTAAAATAAATGGTACAAATTAAACAATAGTACACAAATAATCATCAGGCCCTAATTACGAAAGAAATGAATTAAACCAAATAGTTAAAAAAAACACGACGAGTCAATGATTTTTTCCAGCCAATGATAGAAATAGTAATATTAATTTTATGAATAAATAATCATGTTCTGCATTACTAATATTGTCTACGTTGGAATCTGCTTGCTTCATACTGTCATACATTTTTTTGTCTCTAACGTAATTAAAAAAAAAAAAATATTGTAAATATTATCAGTTCAGCCAATAACGATTATTTGTGCCTTTCTGAAATTCGCTGCTTGATACATCTTAATGAAGTGAAATTTTAGCATTAGATCAGATGATTTGCACCGTACTTGCACACTCATGAAATTGAAACCTATCAATCCTTATGGGTTAGCAATATTTTAACACGCCGTTTTAAAAAATATCTACCTTTTACAGATAGTCCAGCTAATCTCACAACAAAATTTTCTTGTTCCAAACAAATTGGTTTCTTGAATAAAGATAAAAATTTTGTCGAATCAAATAAATTTTGGTTGATGCAACCAAATATTTTATATCTCCAATCAAATTTTCTTGTTAAATCAACCAAATACTCTATTTACCCAAAGACTTGGTTTAAACAATTACGAAATTTGGTTGGGTCAGACAAATATTTTGTGTCAATGTAATAACCATATTCTACGGTTGAATCAACAAAAATTTTGTTGTTTTTACCAAATCGTTTTCTAAGTATTATGCCGCGGAAATCTGGGGACAAAATTTTAACAAGCATACAAGAAACAGAGTGTTGCAGTGGGGCCACACGGCAGAAGTGAAACTTTGATGGATTAACTTTAACATTTTTCGTGAGGAATCGTCAGGAGTTCTGATAAGACCGCATAGTAGGAGAGTGCAGAGAGAGACAGAGAGAGAGAGCATATACAGGCTTTAGGTAGAGTGGCAGTAGTGGGGATATAGAAGAGGAGTCCTTAGATTAATTGCAAATCGCCGCGCAGAGGAGAGACGCTAACAGAGAGAGAAGGTATAGACTATTGAAAGTATAATTGTTAGAGGGAGACAGAGAGATACCCGCTCGCGCCTTTGGTCGTTTTTTTCAATTCATTCCCGTCCCAAAAGAAGTTTCACATCAAAAAGGGATTAAATATTTTGTAAAGATTAAGCTTATGATTTTCTGAAAGATAATAAATCGCCTCAGAACAAAAACATCGTCCTCTTGCCTGTTTTGTTTTAAACGACTTGAATATCTTTTTACACGAACAGAATTATTTGGCTGCAAGATTAGGTGAAGTGCACCGGAGAAGGATAATGTTTGTTGCAAAATGATTCATTTTGAGATGAATAAAATTCCCTTTAACTTCAAATTTAAAAGAAAATTTCATTTAAGTCATGAAGCATCTTTCTCAAACAAGAGGAATTTTCTCTGAGTTGATATAACCAACAATTATATTATTTATATAATTTATTTATAAAAATAACTTTTATTCTGCAAACTGCACCAAGGGTAGTCCAGCCAATGTTGTTTTGACTGTTTGTACTTAATTTAAATGAAAAACTGTAATATTAGGAATAACAGTGATCAGAGGTCCTTATTAATAGAGATAGAAATTACTATTTCAGAATCTATTGATGTTCATAAAGTGTGACCTATTTTTTAAACGCTAGGGACATTGAACTTTCCGCTATACGCCGAATCACCCAAGTATAGGATATCAATTTGAAAGATTTAATAGTAGCCTAAGTTTTAGTTCGAAGCGCTTGAAATCGAGCTTCAAATAGAAAGCGTTTATAATGATTAAACAGTATGGAAGTAAATTCCTTGAAAATTGCATGAATTTAAATTAAGAAATTACAAAGACTATTTTCAATGTCCCTTCAAGAAGACAAGTTTAATACTAATTAATTTCTGAAAATTCACTACTTCACTATATAGCATATAATTTCAAATTGAAAGCCTGCAAAATGAAAAAATTTTAATAAAGCATTATAAGCTTTACTTTAACGACTTATGAAATGAAAAATTTGCAAATTCATTTTACAAATTCACGTCTAATGTAAGAAATGAAGCTATTTCAAACCCAGACATTTTCAATTGAATTATTTTCGATTTGAACATCTTCCTCGTCAAAATTTTTCATAATTTCCAGTTTAATGCCTTTCAAATTATAAAATTTGTAATTTGAGGGCTTGAAATTGTGCAATTTCTATCTTGTATCATACAGCAACGTAGAATAAATTAATTAATCCCATACGGAAACATCATATTCAATTTATACATAGTGGAAAAAATTATATAAATTTTTCATTTGTTTCAGATAAAAAAATATATAAAACAAATGAAAATTGTATATAATATTTCACACTATGTATAGTTTTTCCGCCTAGCGTGTTTAGGATTTTCATTAGCAATTGTCCGTTAAAATCTCAAACAAGGCTGTTTTAAATTAATTCAAATTAATTTAAATTTCAATGTGGAAGCTGCTTTACCTCCGAAAACCTTTCTTAATTATCTCACTGAATCGATTGTCTCCAAATAGATGTTGACTGTTGTAGAATGACAATGCAGGCGTTAAATTCGAAACAGCTCTAGTGTCCTGGCCACACATCGACGTAAGTGACATACCATTTACGTGACTATGAACCCGGAGATTACATTTCAAACGCCAGAGTTATACGTGTATGATAGACCTCGCTAAAAGAAATGTACGGCTCATGAAAAATGTTCCCTCATATGCACACAAAAGAAAAGTTTTAAAGAAGAGAAAATTACTGGTTTCGAAATTCTCTCATGTCGCGAATATACTAGATTAATCCTTCCGTATTATAAAAAAAAACAAGCAGATACAAAATAATGAAAATATAAGAAAGCTTTTTTACAGAAATTTAAAAACGAAATAAAGATACTAAAGAAATGACCACGCTACAAAAATGAAACTTCTTGGTTTTTCCAGTCACGATATTTTTACCGAATATTTAATAACTTTCATCGATTTATAAACTACAAATACTCGAAATTTTTAAAAAATTGTCCAATAAAACAATAATAAAATTTGAAGAAGGAAAAAAAACTTTAAGCAGAAATGTTTTTTTCATGACTTCTTGCAATCTCCCCCAAGGTGGGCTACCAGGGAACTCAAACCAAAAGGCCTTGCACCTCCCGGCTTTTTTGTTCTTATTATTGTAATATGTCAGGATCAATTTGAAACCAAAAAAAGCAAAATTGAAAAAGATGTTTTTTGAAAAAAAATAATCTTTTATTTTTGGGGGTGGTTTCAAGTATTGTTTTGTGAAAATAACAGTGAAGTGGTAAATGATGCTTTAATTGTATAAAAATAATTGTGATGAGTTTTTAGAATCCAGTTTTTTTTAAGTGCATCTTTCTGTTGCATTATACTGCTTAGGCATACTCAAGGAGAATTTAGTGACATAAAATTCCCTGCATAACTAAAAAAAATTGAAAATTATACCTTCAATAGTTTATAAGATACAGCTGACTAAACTTTTTTTCCATCAAGAAATTTGACTAAAGAAATTTTTCATTTTTGTTCTCCGGAATTAACTCAATTTATTTATTTATTAAGTAGACTAAATTTCCTAAAAATCACAGGAAATACAATGCTCTATCTTTAATATAACTGTACATATAGCCTACATTTTTTTACAAGAGTGTTTTGAAATATGTTTTTTTTTTTTCACTGAAACTTTTTATTGGTTCTAGAATAACCAATTATAAAAGTATTAATTTAAATGGGTGTTCTAAGGATTTTGGGGTTGCTTAACTCAAATATAGTAATAGAATGTCTAAATTCAAAATTATTGATTTAATACAGGAATTAAAAATCTAAAAATATATATTATGCAGATTTATAATTGATTTGTCATTTTGAAAATTTATTATTGATTTATAATTTTGAATATTTATAATTAATTTATAATTTTCAAGATTTATAAATAAAAATACTTAAATTTTGTCAAAATTCAAGAGTTTTCAATTCTAAATCTTTCAAATTGAAGAAATTTCAAATTGTGAATCATCAAAATAACGAAATTTTTAATTGTCAAATTCAAAACTCTTTGATTTTAGAGATTCAAAAAAACCAATTCAAATTTTTTCTCATTTGAAGATTTACAATTAAAAACTCTCCAATATTAATGATTTGCAATTTGAATTTCTTCAATTTTTAAGATTTGAAGTTGATAATTTATTAATGCACAATGTTTGTAGTTTAGAATGTTCTAATTTTGAACTTTTTTTCGAAATAAGTAGTTCAATTTTAAAGACATATATTGGAAAATTCCACAACTCATAATATGTTTCAATTAAAGACTCTTCAATATTTAAATAGAAAATGCTGCAATTTTGAATGATTTTTTTATTAATTCAATTTTAAAGATTTAGATTTGAAAAATATTTAATTGTGAAGACTTAAAATTAAAATTTATTTGATTTTAAAAATGTATAAATGAAAATTCTTAGATATTGTCAAAAGTTTCCAATTCTAAATCGTCCAAATTGAAGAGATTTCAAGTGTGAATCATAAGAATTTATATTTAGAGTTAGTTATCAAAGAATTATATTGATTTTAGTTAAAAGCACAAAACACTCATCAGTGTGTCACGGCACGTTCCAGAAAAAAAAGTTAGGGGGAAACTTCTAAATTTAAAATTCTCTTGTGTTTAAGTGCCATAAACTCACAATATGTATAAAAGGATAATTTTTTTTGGGATGTACCTACTTTCAAAAAGTAACAGTCAGAATAAGTAGCAGTCAGAAATAATATCAACTGTTATATTTTTTATTCAGGATTTATCTATTTTGGTTGAAAATTCATGTATTTTGTTAAAAATTCAACTATTTTGGTAAAAGTTGCAGCTAGTTAGTTGGAAAATAAAAAACATTCTTGTTGAAAATTCAACTCTTTCGTTAAAAAGTGTTATTTTTGGTTTAAAAATTAATCTCTTTTGGTAAACGAGTTGCTGTAGAGAGATCAGCTATTTTATTAAAAATATTTCTTTTCTGGTTGAAAATTTAACTACTTGGTTGAACTACTTTGCTGAAAATTTAGGTTTTTGTTTGAAGGTTCATAATTTAAGTTGAAAATTCATCTCTTTGGTTGAAAATTTTACTATTTTGCTTAAACTTTTTTTTTTGGGGGGGAGCGTAGAAAATTTAAATTAAATTTAATTTAATATAAATAATATATATATATATATATATATATATATATTATCTGGGATATAACAAAAATTTCCCTGAACATTCCTGTAAAATTCCAATGAAAGGTTCGGAGAATTCCGAAAAATGTTCCAGGAAAGTTCCCGGAAGTAGGTATCTGTCCGCGTATCCATGAAGGTCCCCAAGGAAGGTTCGCGGAATTTTCTTGAAAATTTTTGCTTAATAATCATTTAATTAATTTAATGAATTAAATTTCTCACAAAAATTCCCCAAACCTTCCTGGATACGCCGACATTTACCTACTTCCGGGTACCTTCCTGGAACATTTTTCGGAATTCTCCGAATCTTCCATTGGAATGTTCCAGAAAAGTTATGGGAAACTTTTGTGCTATCCGGGATTGTATATATATGATAATAATATAAATAGCTATTACAAAGGCTCTTCATATTTTTATATGGGTGAATTAATAACTAAAATGTATAACTAAATTGTGATTCTTGTTTTTGGAGATAAAGGATTTATTTATTGTTCATTAAAAGATGAATAAAACACAAAAAGTACAAAAGTTAATTATTTTTAGATTTTATTCACCTATTTCATAATACGGACACAACACATGAGACACCTGGGACATGACTCTAAAACTGTGTCTCATAATTTGGACATGGTGATTACTCCCATTTTTCTTTGAAATAATTTGGCTTTAATATTATTTGTACGAAATCACTTCAGCTAGTGCTTTGGAAATAATGAAAATTTCGAGTAATGTGAAGATTTTTAATATTTGAAATAATATTTTAAAAAATCAAATATATCTAGCCCGACATCAACATCTGTCTCATAATACGGCCGGCTACCTTAGAAAATTCAACTATTTGGTTGAAAAGTGATATTTTCGGTATGAAAATATTTGTTAAAAATTCAACTATGTTGGTAGAAATTCCAACCATTTGTTTGAGAAGTAACTTTTTGGTTAAAAATTCATCCTTTTGACTAAAAAATTCAACTCTGCGGATTCTGTTGAATAATGCGGAAAAACAAAATCCGTTCAGAATCTGATACCGGATATTCTGAGTGACATGTCTTACTGAATTTGAATTTTATTCTAAATTCATATTGTTGGTAACCTCACGAAATATATCGTATATTTTTGAATTACTTGAACTAATGTTTTTTTAATCTTAGTTTTCATGAATTATCATCTTAGTTATTTTGATTTTTCAATTATAAAATTAAGGAAGTGAAAAAAACTAACTTTTTAGGTAACTATTTACTCAAAAAAAAGTAACTTACGCAACACTGATTTAGATGCTTGTTAGTTTTTCATAAAATCATAAATTTTCCTTTCCGATATTCGCAGACAAAACTTTCTTCTTGGATGCTTTTCAATTCTGAATCTTAGCCTTATTACCGCCTATTGAAAGGCAGTGACAGCGGGGAGTGATAGCACATATTTTCAGCACATGTTCTCCAACCTTTCTCGTTTGCCGTCTATTGAATGCAACAGCCGCCACACACAATATAAGAAGTCTTCCCGCACTTCTACTCCCATGCTTTTCTTGAAAAGCGGAAACGAAAATATGTGTAATAAAAGACTTAGCAAGCCACCGCGAAATACTTGGACATCAACGATTATGTGTTTTGTAAGAGTTCGTTCAGAGATCATTGAAACTTCCCAAGTCAATAGAGAAAGCAGTTTTATAACACTTTTCTTGCAATTTCATTCTAGGATGGTATATATTTTACAACGAACTACTTTCGATTTACGAGAACATTTGATGTATCAAGTTTATTCACACATTCAAATAAAACGAAATCTGTTTATGGAGGTGTTACTTCTATCATTATTTTATAGTTTTCTGGAACTAAAACAGATTTATTAGTCGGTGTTTGAATAGACGATTTCCTGGCAATTATAGATGAATAATGGATAGAAAATCAATTGACTCTAATTTGGCTTGTTTTTTAGACCCAGTAAATATAAAGGATGTTGTTGTGGTTTTGACATTTGGTTTTGCTATTGATAGTTATAAAATAAAGAAGTCTTTATTTATAAAAATGTCAATGCATTTCACTATAGTATCATGGCCTCTTCAGGACTGTGGAGTATTTCCTGATCTTAGTCCTTGAAAGAAACAGCAGATGGTATATGATCAAGGCCTTCCATACCCGTTAAATTTGTTGGCCAACGTAGAAGACAATTTTTTTTGTTTTTTAGACTTAGTGAATACAAAGGATGTTGTTGTGGTGTTGGCCTTTGGTTTTGCAAATGATAGTTATAAAATAAAGATGTCTTTATTTATGAAATCGTTAATGCATTTCACCATGGTATCATGACCTCTTCATGACTGTGGAGTATCTCCTGATCTTAGTCCTTGGAAGAAACAGTTTGCAGATGGTACTCTTTATTTAAAAAAAATCATTTTTAAGAAGAAAGGCCAAAACCACAACATCATTTCTTTATATTTACTATGTCTCAAAAACAAACCAAATCATCTTCTACGTTGGCAAAAAATTTAACTAGTATTGAAGGCCTTGATCATATACCAATATACCATCTGCTGTTTTTTTCAACGACTAAGATCAGGAGATACTCCTCAGTCCTGAAGAGGTCATGATATCATGGTGAAATGTGTTTAAGTTTTCATGAATAAAGACTTGCTTACTGTATAAGCATCATTTGCAAGATCAAACGCCAAAACCACAACAACATCATTTATATCAATTGATTTTATTTTGTGTGTTTACAAGATCACGAAAATACATTCCAAAATTCATTCTATTATTTAAAATATACAATTTTCATACTAGTAATGCTTATACTATTTTACCGAATTTTGAGAATTTGCTAAATGGAACATCTATATTAGAGTAAGTATACCATTAAGCCTTTCAGGGTAGACGTGACACTACCCGATTCGGGTAGTGTTTCTAGCTGGATAGTTTCTTGTAGTAAATAACTACTACAAGTGTGGGCTCACCACACCCACGATGTGCCAACAGCACGCAGTATACTGGAATGGTCACCCATCCAAGTACTAACCGCGCCCAACGCTGCTTAACTTTAGTGATCTGACGAGAACTGGTTTTTTCAGCGTGGTATGGCCGTTGGCTATAGAGTGATTCAAAAAAATTAATTTTTGAATTTTGAGGAGGGCCGGGCTCAAAAACTTTGCCCATTGTCTGAGAAAAAAATGCTCTCAAGAAAAATCGAATCGGTTGATTTTTAGATGGTGCGAAAGGCAATTGTTTAAATAATTTCCTAGAAATGCGAAAAAGTTGGTTTCCATAAAATACGGTATAACTTTTCTAATTTTGAATATATATATATAAATGTTGTTAATATTCAAAACTGATTTTTCATAATCAAGTACCCAAAAAAAGTATCCAAGATTTTTAACAAGACCTATTGTTATGCTCCTTAATGAACAAATTACGTTTAGCTCAATTACATTCAACTTCAAACATCTTGAAACAATGTAAAATATGTCAGTATATTCTTCTTAGTTATGAGACAAAAAAGGTGTTTTTTAAATGAATTTTTGGATGTATTTTTGCAACAACAATAATAGCAATCTTAATTAACAAATGACTTTTACATTGAACCGAAGGTTCTGAAAATCGAGGAAAAAATCTGTGATCTCGTCTGCACTCAAAATATAATATGTGATAGATATTGATCAACAAATTAATCTCTCAATCTACACTTTTATTATTTAAAACTTCTTTCATGAACAAATCGTACTCATAATTTTCTTCCTATAAATAATAAAATTCGAAACAATGAATGTTTACTCAGTTCTCTTAATGCATATCAAATATCATTCCACTTTTTTAGATTTTCACTAAGTTTTGTTACTAGAAAAATATCTTCCTTAATTTACAATTGCATTTCCAGTGTAAAAAAAAGCGCGAGATCCAACAGTCGCGCGCCCTAGGCGCGCTCAAACTTGCGAGCGAAGCGAGCCGCGCGCGCAGCGCGCCATGAGAATGTGCCCGTGAAGCGGGCAGATTTTTTCAGTATATGATGATCAAAAATCGGTTTTCAATTGTTCATAACAAAAAAAAAACTTTTTCAATCCTCGAGCCATGCAAACTCAATCAGGATCGAACCACAGACAATCTCGTGGAATTTCGTTGAATTATATTGAAAATTAAAAAAGTTATACCGTATTTTATGAAAACCAACTTTTTCGCATTTCTAGAAAATTATTTAAACAATCGCCCTTCGCACCATCTAAAAAAAACCGAGTTGGACTCACCCTCATCTATATTTAAATAACTAGAAGACAAACATGCGTGCCTCGCGCGCAATTATTATTCTTGTCGTCTCACGCAATTTCCAAATTAAATAAAAAAATTAATAATAGTGAATATAACATTCTTTTATTTCATAATATCTGTTATCAAAAATAATATGTAGAAAAGAGAAGCAAGGATAATATTTTGGATGATTTGATGAAAATTTATATCCTGAATTCAGAATTAATGAATAAAATTTTTGTAAAATATATGAGCAATCAAACCGTAGCATTTTTGTTAAAAAATACCAATTTCTGACGAAAAATACTAACATATACCCAAAGTTTTTCAAAATTATAACTTTTATTATCAAAGTCAAAAGATTTTTATTTCAAATAACCGCTTTTTGGTGTCTCATCTAATGATTTTTTATTAACCAAATAGCACTTATAGACGGAAAACGCTATCATAATATAAACAACAAATTTTTAAGGATTGTGAGTCTGTTTATAAAACGATATCATAACCTAAAATTGTTCAAAAATGTGTTAACTTTTTTCAAATTCAATGATTATTATTGATTAAAAGTAGCGATTTCCGATATAAAACACAAACAAAACCAAAAATTAAAATTGTGAAAAAATTGTAAATTTAATTAATCTAAATGGTTACCTGCAGAATATTGATAATCCGACAAATGTAAGATTTTTTAAATTAAAACATACCAAGTTTCAAGGGAAACCATTAACATGGCATAACAAAGAATTGTTACAAATTGTAAATTTTTTTTACCACTAGCTTATCCTACAAAGGTACAAAAACTTAGAAACTTTTTCGAAATATAACATTTTTTTAATAACAATACCGATTTCCCTTGTAAAACGCTAACATAACCTAAAATTGTTAAAAGATTGTGCACATTCTTTCGAAATGTTTGAGACATAATTTTGTTTTATTAAAAAATACCAATTGCTGACTAAAAATACTAATATATTGCAAAATTGTTTGAAGATTCTGAATCTTTCTCAAATTATAATGATTTTTTGTTTAAAAATACAAATGTTCGATGTAAAACAACAACGTCACCAAAAATTGTTCAAAAAAATATGAACCTTCTTTAAAATATAATGATTTATAAATAATAACTTCAATTTTCGACAAAAAAACTCTAGAAAAGTCTAAAATTTCTCAAGCTTATACATTTTATAATTTCAAATAAAAATCATTGGATTAAAATATGATTCTTATTGAAAAAAATGTCAATTTCAGGTGAAACACACAAACATAACCTAAAGTTATTTCAATAATTGTAAATATTCTTGAAAATATAATAATTGTTCAGAATTGTAAATCTTCATCCACGTCCCATGATTTTTGTTCAAAATAACCGCTTTCCTGTGAAAAACCTTGATATAAATTGAAATTGCTTAAAAATTGTAAATATTGTTGAAACTATGTAGAATGGTTTCTTTAACATAACAGTTTTTGGTGAAAAACGTTAACGTAACCTAATTTAAAGTCTTCTTCGAAACTTCATAAATTTGTAATAACATTCTGTTGAAAAACTACTAGTTTCAGTGAAAAGCACTAACAAAAGACATATATAATATTTTTAATAATTTATCAGATAATTTGAAAAATTTAATTTAACCCGCAAGTGTATTTAAAAAGGACAAATATTTTTCAATTCGTTTTTATTAAATATTATTTAGCGAGTTGTTTGGATCAAAAAATGACTAACCAAAAATAATTTTGCGTATTATTTGTAAATAAAATAATTTCCATAAAACGTGATCCTCGAATATTTTCAGTTTATTCCGATTTTGTATATCAGCAATAAATTGCCCTTTGCACTTGAATAAACCTCGAAAATGTAATTTGTGAATAACGATTTGTACACGTCAAAGAACTTTATATTGGCCCTTTGAGCAAGCTTTTCGTCACGTTTGAATTATCTTCCTCCTCAGATATTATACAAGTTGGATCATTTTTCATTCCAAAAATGGCAGGTCCCATTCGATGTTCCGTACTGGTATCCCAAGACATGTAAGAATGGATGACGATGAAATGTAGCTAGGTTGGGAGCATTAGAGTTTCCTAATTGATTTTGGACCAATGTCAGTCTGCTTCACATCGCTTTCCTCAGTGTCATTTGCAGTATT
The DNA here is from genome assembly GCA_932195095.1 of Andricus curvator. NCBI lineage: Eukaryota > Metazoa > Arthropoda > Insecta > Hymenoptera > Cynipidae > Andricus > Andricus curvator. Next base: position 184,944 of record CAKNYM010049592.1, read on the forward strand.
ATATGTATGAAATATTGAAATGTGTAGTCGCTTCAACTCAACATGTTGCAAGAGAATCCATAATATATGAGTATTATTCCAAACTAGATGAATTTGGCTTTAGGCTAAATGCCGTTTAACAGTTGTCGGTTAATTTCTACAAATTCTATGTTCAATATAGCCATGATGAATTTGTATCTGGATCATTTTGAATTAATTTTAGGATTATTGCCTCTTTCTTTTGCTAACGGCATCCAAAGTTAATTTCGAAAATTAAGAAAAAATATATTTTTTTACACGAACTTATTTTTTTAGGTCAGTTTTCAAGGTCAGTCAAACCCAAGGGGTCAGGCTCCCCTACTCCACCCTCAGGCGAAATATGTTATTGGCGGTTACAGAATCTGGCCCCTCAAATACAAAACGTGGTTAATGGATGGCCCCTTATTATTTACCACTCCGGGGGAGTATAGGGTTATACCCTATACTCCTCACCTCAAATGGGTGAAGCGAGGGGGTAAAAGGGAGCGAGTGGTTCGAGGAATGCAGAGAAGATTATATTGGAGAGGGGGTAAGGGCGATATTTGGGGAAGGAGGCTAAATACTATAAAAGGATCGATTTTCAGTGAAATAGCGCATGTTTTATATAATAGACGTACCAAAATCGGAAAAAATTGATAACCTTTCAAAGTATCGAATAATAGTTGTGGTGGAACACTTTCTCTACCGATTACTAGACTTTCTAGACTTGCATACATGTATGATTCATCCACCCACCATCCTTCAAATAAAAGTTTAATTTCAGTCAATGTATTGCTTCAGATGTGCACTTGAAGAAAAAGTTCTCTGTTTTGCCCGTTTTATATTTGTGATTTGTGATGAATTGGTTATCTTTAATGCTCAATAGATATATAATGAGGACTTATCACTATGTGTAAACAATTATTATTGTTATGAATATTTTTATAAACAATGATCTAATTTTGGTTTCTATCTCTAGGCCACACTTCTTCTCTTTGAACCAAATTAAAACTATTGTAGAAAGAACTATCAACCGCGAAATATTGTTAAAAGTATATAAATTCATTTGTTTATAACAAATATATCAAATAAATATCCCAATCGCGATTTTTCAGTATAAAAAATATGTAAGTTTCTCTTTTCGTTAGGTGTGCTTCATGTGACGTTTGCAATCTTTACTATTCAGTCTTTGAAAGCGTAAATTGAATAATCATACATTTGTTGACAATAGATTTAAAGTCAGAACTTAAAAAAACATCTGAGAACCAATTTTCATGCAAATCCACTATTTTCGAGTTTGACCCTTTGACATTAAATTCGAAATAAGCAAGCCCAAAAACACCTCGATAATAAGTTTAATGCAGATTTGTAAAAATCTTGAAATTTTGGCCACCATATTCGATCCGCTATTATTTTTTTTTCTAATTTTGACATCAAATTTCAAGTCAACCATCACGAAACCCCCCTTATACCAAGTTTCATACAAATACATATAACTTCTTTAAGTATGAGTAACATATCCGATCTGCCATTTTGACTTTTCAAAACTTAGCATCAAATTTGAAGTCACTGACCCCAAAAAGCCCTTATACCAAGTTTCATACAAATACGTATAACTTTTTTAATTTTAGCCCCAACATTGGATTCTCAATTCTGAATTTTCAAATTTTTACACCAAATTCGACGTTAGCGAGCCCAAAACCTCCCTTATACGAAGATCCATAAAACAACCTACAAATTCTTGAATTTTCACCACCATATTGGATCCGCTATTTTGAATTTTTAAATCTTGATATCAAATTCGAAGTCACTGAACGCAAAAACTCCCCTATACTAAGTTTTATACAAATACGTATAATGTTTTCAATTTTGGCTACTGTATTTGATGCGCCATTCTGAATTTTCCAATTTTTTTATCAAATTCGACGTTAGCAAACTTAAAATCACCCCCCACCCCCTTAAATTAAGAATCATACGATTAAGTACAAATTTTAAAATATTTGACCATATTAGATCCGCTATTTGACAGTAAAAAATTTTTGTATTAAATTCGATGTTAGTTATCCCAAAACGAAAGGATATGTAAAAAGGGCTTAGGTTATAGGAGTATAACCTTAACGCCTTTTACGGCCGTAAAAATTCCAAATATTTTACACATTTGTATTAAATTTGGTATAAGGCAGGTTTTGGGGTAACTAACATCGAATTTAATACGAAAATTCTTGCTTTTAAATAGCGAATCTAATATGGTGGTCAGCATTTTTTTCAAAATTTCTACGTAATTGTGTGAAACTTGGTATAAGGGGGGGGTTTTGAGGTCGCTAACGTCAAATTTGATGAAAATATTTGGAAATAGAAGAACAGAGGGCGAGGAAGCGGGAGACGGAGCGGAAGGGAGAGGGAGAGGGAGAGGGAGAGGGAGAGGGAGAGGGATATGCGTTCAGTGACTTCGAATT